>SNQJ01S0097831.1:10908-28938 GCA_010110895.2 Picea sitchensis | reverse complement strand
TTATTGGTTTTGGTGGAAGATAATGCCACCATTCCAGGTGCCTTCCACCACCTTTATCTAGCCATCGTGGTCTATTTTTCATCACATCCCCTCTCAGCAGTCCTGCAATATATATATTCATAATATTATTCACATTCATCGACCTTTTTCACAAGGTCCATTCACATCACACATTCCCATTTCTGAGTTTGCCATAATACTTGGCCAATATAGTTATTTTTACAGACTGGGGGAAACAGGGTGTTACATCTAGTCTCTCGAGAAGTTACGGGAGTGAATTGCCACCTAGCTAAGTTAACTAGTCTATCAATGTTCAATTAACTGACTGAAATAGAGTGAAGTGAGGAGGAGATCAGGGAATCATGGGTAATGCGCTAGTCTGATGATTATCACAAGGAAAATGTTCATTATTTGGTAATGATCCCATTGTTGCATGTTGATAATCCCAATGTAGCATCTAGACTCCACTCAACTGATCAAATTGAAGTGAAAACTAAAGAGGAATATTCTTCCTAAAATATAGGAGACTGAATAATGACGAATAAACATAGGAAAAACCTTAGGAAAAATAAATCCTAGCTTTGTGTGAAGTAACTCCAACACCACCCCTAAACATCAATATGGTGAAAATAAATAATGGGTCCCAGCAATGAGGCCATGATAGGTACCCAAATACAAAAGATACATTGAAATAAAGAGAGGTAAGAGGGAAAACCTCATGGAAAAAACCTCGCCTCAAGGTACAATGTATGTAAAAAGAAGAACTGACAGTTGCTAAACAACTTTGTCCTTCACTCCAAGAAGTCTGTATAGAGAATGGAACTTCTGCTCACTAAATGTCTTGGTGAATATGTCTACAATTTGTTATGTTGAGGGATAAAACTGCAGGTCGATGATCCCGTCATGTACTAAGTCCCATATGTAGTGCATGTGGATCTCAATGTGCTTCGTCCATTGCCTCTAAACTAGATCTATGAAGAACTTCAGAGTGCTCTTGTTATCACACCAGATGACGATCAGTCGATGAAACTAAATTCCCAACTTAGTGAGAAAACATTGTAGCCACATAGCTTGAATGGTTATGTTAACTACCCCTCTATACTCTGCCTCAGCTGAAGATAGAGAAATAGCATCATGCTTCTTTCTCGACCAACAGATAGGCCTGGACCCAATACTGAGTGAGTAACCATATGTAGAATTTTGATCAGTTATACTGCCAACCCAATTAGAATCAGTGAGCCCGATGATATCCAATGTAGAGTTTATTTCATACTGAATCCCAAAGGTGATGGTTTCATGTAAATATCGAAGGATACGCTTTGCAGCCTTCCAATGTAGCTCATGCAGCTCATGCATGAATCTGGAAACTGTGCCAACTGCATAGGAGAGGTTTGTTATGGAGTGTGTGAGATACAAAAATCTCCCCACTAACTATTTGTACAGTATGTTTTCAACCAGTGGAGTGTCCCCACAATCCTCAAGTCGGACTCCTGATAAGAAAGGATTCGGGGTAGACTTGTAGTCTGTCATATGAAATCTCTCAAGGAGATCTCATGCATACTTGGCCTAAGACAGTTTGATGCCTGATGCATCCTGACTGATCTCGAGTCTAAGGAATAAGTGTAGTGGACCATGTCCATCATCAAGAACTTGTCATGCAGAATCCTCTTGACTACAACAATCGTTGAAGTCAAGCAACCAATGATCAACAAATCATCAACATACAGAACTAGGAGTAGAAGTGAGTCAGTCGTCATGAGATTGTAAACATTTGGGTCTGACTTACAATGTACAAAGTTCTATGACAACAAGTAGGAGTCCATCTTGGCATACCATGCCCTCGGAGCCTTCTTGAGGCCATAAATATATTTATTCAGTCAACAAACCAAAGATGAATCCTACATAAATCCCTAGGGTTGCTCCATATATATCTCCTCAGAGAGATCATCATGAAGAAATGCATTCTTCACGTCCATCTGATGGACTAACCATCCCTTGGTTGTCGCAATGGAAAGTGCCAAACGTATGGAATCCATCTTCTCTACTAGAGTGAAAGTCTCATCATATTCAATGCCATACACCTTATAAAATCCTTTGGCAACAAGCCTGGCTTTGTATCGGCTAATCTTTCCATTTGTTGCACTCTTGTTCCTATAGACCCATATGCACCTGACAAGTTTCTTTCCAGAAGGAAGGGGAACCAAATCCAAATTCTGGTTCTCAAGGAGGGAGTTTCACTCCTCCTGCATGGCGGATTCTGAAAAGGTATTTCCAACAGCCTCGCCATAAGACTCTGGATATGAATATTGGACCAAGAAAATATTCCTGGGTGGAAATGGTTTATTGGCAGTGAGTGGAAGAGGAGGCTCCTCAAAATCAAATCAAGTCCTCCTAGTATCAGTTGGATCCCCAACAAGATCCCATGCATCCTGAAGAGTATTCTGATCCCAATTGGGCCTCGGCTCTAGCTCTACATCTGCATCTACATGCATTCAATTTGCATGTGGCTAACTGGCCTTGTATCTGTATCATCTGAATCTTATGAATCAGAATTTTCATCTAAAGAAGAGTCAACATGTGCATGCTCATCATCTCTAATAGGTGGAAGAACAAAGGTTTCTTCATTCGGCTGCTCAGGTACATGAGAGACACTTTCCTTGAATTGGACACTTTGCTCAATGATGATCTGGTCTGAGGAAAGATCAATGAGTCTATATCCCTTCACAATGTCGGGTTATCCAAAAAAAATATACTTTTTCCTCTATGGATCAAGTGCCTTCCTCTTCTCAGAGGGAATCCTGGCCCATGCACGTGAACCGAAAATGTGGAACTAGGTCACTTCTGGTTTGAGGATGATTCAAACATCGTAGGGGGTATTATCCTTGACAGATCTATGGGGAGATATATTTTGGATGTATGTTTCACAATTAAGTGCTTTGGCCCATAATATCTATGTAAGTGAATTTGCATGTAGCATGCAAGATGCCATCTATTTTAGAGATCTATTTTCCACTCAACAACTTCTTTTTGTTGTGGGGTGTAGGGAACCGTGTGCTGCAACTGAATCACTATCTCATGAAAAATATTTTGGATCTCATGGTTGACATACTCTCCCCCTTTATCATTTCGGAGGATTTTTATTTTCTCTCCTGACTGTGTCTCAACAAGGGCTTTGAAATATTTGAGGTGTTGAAAGACCTCTGATTTTTTCCTGAGAAAGAAAATCCACGTGAAGCGTGAGAAATAATAAAAAAAAATGAGCACGTACCTTGCTTTGTTGATTGATGGATGCAGAAAAGGGCCCATGAGGTCACTTTGGATCAAATATAAAGGAGAGGAAGCCCCTTGTGTCTTTCCTTTGTCAAACTTTTCTTGAGGGTGTTTTCCAAGAACACATCCCTCACAAATTCCTTTGGAGAAATGGATGTCTGGTAGACCATCAACCAATCCTTGCTTGCTAATTTGTTGCATATATCTTAAATTTAAATGCCCAAACCTTTCGTGCCATATCTTACTGCTTTCACCAGCATGGGTAAGCAGTAAAGCATAATCTAGTTCAATAAATTCAGAAAATGTGTAAAGCCTAGATTGATGATTTACCTCACTGATAGCAACCCTAGAATTGATTTTCATGTCATATATATCCACTGCATCAGGTGTGCATATGAATTTATTTCCGGTGCTGTAATTTTTCATTTGGTACATGGAGAGAATATTGACAGAAAGTTTTGGAACGTGCAACACATTCTCAAAGCTTTCATTGGTGAGTTCAATCCTTCCTTTGTCGGTGACCTCGAATGGAGAGTTGTCTCCCTTCAGAATATGAGGGCCTTTGCATGAATCTAATGAAGAATATACCTCTTTTTTGGTATCCATGTGGTGTGATTCTCTTGAATCTACGATCCAAGCATCGAGAGAGGAGTTGATGGCAATCAAGGCATGGATAGAATTGCCTTTCTTGGGATTCTGATCTTTTGGATTCTTCTTCTTGGCACCCTCAGGGATGCGATCTCCAAGGTTTTTTTGATGAAGTATTTGGGTCATTAGATCTATTTTTTTATTCATACATGCAGATTATGGATGGAATCCTTTATGGAAGTATGTGCATTTCTCCCCTTTTCTTTTGTAACACAACCGACCCCTAAATACCCTTTCTAGGGATGGGACATCAATTTTTTTTTCCTAACTATCGCAAATCCTAATTCTGAGATATTCATCCTCTTCCACTCATTCATATTTATAACGACTATTATCGGCTCTAATTCGACCTTTGATTTGCAAGATATGGCCTCCCGAAGTTATCCAAGCATTATTAGTTAGGTTCTTCAGCATTCGGTATTGAACACCCCTTTTCCTACTGCATGCATACTCCTCGGAGTCCTAAAATCTCTCCATATGGCCTTGTCCATTTGATGATCGATGTTCAACATTTGGCATTTGGTGTTCGGCGTTAAGGTTGAATGTTCAACGTTCGACGATCGACGTTGAATGTCCCTTTTTTGGCGTTCAGCATTCGACATTGATGTTGAATTCTTCGGCGATTGAAGTTGAAAATCCCTCTACTATACTACACCCCAAATATTTCAAACTCTTGAATTATTGGACTCACAGAGTCTTGGTCATATCACCAACCACGTTGGCTAGGCGGGCATGAACCAGAAGCGGACACGCGGTGAGGGATAAGGATGTCACGTGTCCTCATTAGGAGGTGATATTTGTCATGCTCCAATAGGCATAAGAGTTCTGCAAAACATCCATATCCCAGTGACAAGTGACACCTTATTTGTGGGTCCACGTCACTCTGGGTGACATCGGTGAGCCACGTCAACTCTAGACAAATAGTCTTTCAAAGTCCTTTAGATCTCACAGTCGTGATCTATCCATGTAGATCCATAGATCCATGGCTCTATTTGCTTCACAACTTTGGGCTTTGAATTTTATCAACTCATCACATCGTGAATCCCTTGGAGAGCCAAGTCTTTGGACTATCGAATCTATCGCCACTTTCCCTCTACCTATCAATGGTTGAGTTTTACTTCATCGTTCGTGAATTCATGATTCTTCACACCTTGAAGACTCTTGGCCAAGTTCCTCTAGAGTACCAAGTCTCTATACTAACGGATCTACTGCCACGTGGCCTCTCATCCAATGACTCGATTCCAATGAATGACATTTGACAGGGGATAAGAGGGGGCCACATGTTGATCCACAACGCATCTCGGATGGTTGGAAAGTTAAGAGGGATTCTCACTGGAGTCCTTATATCAATGGTTGAAAGAGATCCTGAAGGATCTGAGGATCGACGGTCTACATCACTTTGTAACTTCAACATTCAGGGTTTTGATGTATATCTTCCTTCTTCCTCTCTGGAGTTTTGAATCTCTGAACCACGCCCTATCTATCGCCATGTGCACCTAGTGTTCACGGCTAGGATTTACTCTAGTTTTCATAGCTTCGAGTAAAATCACGTGTCCTTATGTCTACACTTCGATACTATCGAATACCCAAACTTCCAGAGAGTCGTTGATATTTGGAAACGTGTCCCTCTATTCTCAACGGTCCATATTAACTTCATGACTCCGGCATTCAGGAGTTTCGGCACTAGACCACCCATATTCTCCTGAATGGAAATTCATCGAAGTACTTAGCACTACCCCTTCCCTATATCCGATCTAATGGCTGAGAGAGATATCCACTGGATTCCCAAATCGAAGGCCCTCATCAATTCATGAGTCTGGCCTTCGGTTGATTTCGAGGATTGGGAAGTCATAAGTCCTGAAGTCTCGAAGCCAAAGTAGCTTCACTCCTTTCGGGATTAGCAAGGGTTTTCCAACCCTGGTTCATATGGAATCATATCAAGTTTCATGGGCTACACTCAAATTTTAGCTGAGACTTTATTAAGGCCATGGGTATGAGCCCTCAATCACACGGGTGAAGGGTCTAAAGGAAGTGCCCTTCTTCCACAAAGTTGAACTTGACATTCCCACTAAGGTAGACTCAAAAGGTTGGTAGGACTTAGATGTTTCAGTTAATCCTAACTTGACTCTCTTGTGGACTCACATCCCATAATTCTCTAGTGGCTAAACTAAGGTAAATCAAAGGTCATGTAAATATAGCATTTTACAGGAGAAAATGAGCATTTCTAATAACTTTTAAAACATTGTAAAACTTAAACATAAATATATACATTCAATCATTGCATCCATTGTATTACACAGATTATGAAAATACTTATCAAAACTGGAAAACGTGAAGCGGTTGCTAAAAGGGGTGTGTGTTTCCACCCAACCACAGGCACATCCACTCCTGAAAAATTTATCGTTGGCCACCCCTAAGCTATAACATGATGCTATGAGAGAGATTATTTCTCCTTTCTCAACGACAGTCGGGGACATAGTTTACTCTCCTCCTCCCATAGGAACTTGGCAACCGGTTTTTCTCTATACCAAGAAAGGAGGTCTATGTGAGTACTTCCACATTCACTCGTCATCCCTGTTTATAAACTTGTAGAGAAACCCCTACCCATGGCTTCTTATAGCCAAAATGAGCTTTCTTCTCAATTTTCCTCTCAACTCCAGATTTGAACCACACTCTCTTCTCTTCTGGAGATTGTCTTCTCCATTCTGCTTCCTTGCAGATATGCCTATGTCCCCCAAATTACTTCCTTTATTTCCCTCCTCAGAAAGGTTGTGTGGGTCTAAATACCCAACTTGTGGTTAGGCCTGGAAGCCTTACAGATGGGTACCCTACCCCATATCCTCATTAACTCTTGAGGAGGGCCTTCCAACTACCATCCCGACTGGTAATTCATTTCTGGGTCAGAGGACTATTGAGAAATTACACCTAGTAGTACTGGTTTGGTGAGGGTCATCTCAACCATTCTTGGTTTCCCTCACCATCTCTCTTATAGCATCCATGGTCTATCTTGGAAAACTCCCCCTTTCAGAAATTATGCAACACTTATCCCTTTTCTATTAATAACATAAAATACATACAGTGACCCTTTCATACAAAGGTTCATCAAATCAAAAATTCACACATATCTAGTCCACCATAGTCACTTGGCCAGTTATAGTTATATTTACAAAATGGGAGCAATAGGGGTATTACATATTCCATTTCCACCTTTACACCCGGAGGCATCGTTGAAGGCTTTTGAGTACCCTTCCTTCTTTGGATTTTCATGAGCTTTCCTTTTGTCTTTATCTTTAGATCTTTGATATTGATGATCGTTGCCATCTTGCACACTAACTGCATGCGCCTTTGGGCCTTTTATTTTCCCCGTCTTGATGAGATTGGTCTGCTCTTGTGTCATAGATTCGATAAATTCCTCGAGAGAAAGCATCTTCCAAGTGGCTCCAAAGGTGAATTTGACTGAATGGAATGTGGATACAAACACTAAGAATTCGGGACCAAGTTTGGAGAGAATGGTGAGAACCATTTTTTTCTCCTCAGATTTATCAGCCCCACAAGCCTTGAGTTGCGACAGTAAATCCGTATATTTGGTAAAGAAATCTTGGATATTGTCGAAGATTTTTGGATCCAATGTGAGACATTCCACCTCAATCATGTTTCCTCTCATCTCATATTGTTTTCCAAATATCCCTTCCATGGTGGTCCATGCTTCATTGGGGGTTTTACAGGAAGATATGTGAAAGAGGAGATCAGGAGAAATGAGACTGTAGATTGTTCTGAATGCTTCATTCATTCGATTTAGATACATGGATTTTTCTATGGATGATGTTTGTTTCGTCTTTGTGTTCATGGTTAACCTTTATAATCATCTACTTCGAAAATGCATGATCATATTCTCCTTCCATGCAAAGAATTTGTAAGGTGTAAGAATGAATTGTTTTGGGAATTCCATTTTTTCGCTATCTTCAATCTTCGGTACCTGAAAAAATAATTTGGTGTGGATTTTACCTAGCATTCCATCGGCTCTGATACCATGTATATTTTTTGAACCTACAAAAAATATATCTAGCTGGGAATTGGCATGCACAGTTGTAGAGAAAATAGAAGAAAAAAGAAGCAGGAAAGAAAGAATGGAAGAATTCTCATTAACCAAATGAATGAATGATAATGTACACATGATATACTTTGCATAAATAAACCAATGCACATTGGAGAAGAATCCAAGGCACCATAGTGGTGGTATAGATTGATATGGACACACACCATCAGGTACGGGAGTAAATTGCCACCTAGTCTAGTCTCTTGAGCAGTTACGGGAGTGAACTGCCACCTAGTTGAGTTAACTAGTCTATTAGTCTTCAATTAACTCACTAAAACAGAGTGAAGAGAGGAGGCGATCAAGGAATCATGGGTAATGAAATAGTCTGGTGATGATCCCAAGGATGTGCATTAGCCAGTGATGATCACAATGTTGCATGGTGATAATCCCAATGTATCAATTAGACTCCACTCAACTAATCAAAATGAAGTGAAAACTGAAGAGAATATTCTCCCTAGAGGAATATTCTTCCTAAACTATAGGATATTGAATAATGACTAATAAACATAGGAAAAACCTTAGGAAAAATAAATCATAGGTGTGTGTGAAGTAACTCCAACAACAAGTGATAACCAAAATCATTAACATTGTATCCAATAAAGGTCCACTTCTTTGATTTTTCATCAAGCTTCAATTATATTTTCTTTATCAATATGGACAAATGCTTCACAACCGAAAGTCTTCATAAATTAGTAGTTAAACTTTTTACCTATCCATTCCTCCTCTGGAATGCCCCCATATAAGGAGATTGAAGGCCCTTTCTTTATTAAGTAAGAAATAGTATCTACAACATCTGCCCAGAACTGTAAGGGAAACCCAACATGTAATCTCATACTCCTTGCATGTTCCATGATTGTCCCACTCATCCTTTTTGACACACCATTTTCTTGTTTTGTTCCTGGAAGTGTCTTCTCTCTACGAATCCCATGGTATGAACATTAATAATCAAACTCGTTGTAGTATTCACCTCCATTGTCTGATCTGAGATACTTCAACCTTTTTCCTGTCTCATTCTCAACCAAATCTTTCCATTTCTTAAAAGTGTCAAAAAAATTATGTTTTTGTCGAATGCAATAAACTTAAGTTTTTCTAGTTGCATCAACAATAAATAACATAATAATGAGAGCCACCAAGAGATGATACCTAAGCTGGTCCCTATACATCTGCATGCACAAGCTCTAACTTTCCACTCTTCTTTTCCTTTCCAACCCTGATAAATCTGACTCTCTTTTGTTTTCCATAAACACAGTGTTCACAAAAATCAAATCAACTTGTTTAATATATGGAAACAAATTCCTGTTATGAAGTATCTGCATCCCCTTATCACTCATGTTTCCAAGCCTATGATGCGATAGTGTTGTATCCACACCTGTAGAAGTTAAAGAGATTGAAGAGTCAACATTACCATTACATAAATACAATGTACCTACCTTCTCTCCTTTTTCCATTACCAATGATCCTTTAGTGATGCAGTGGGAATCCGCCCCTTGCCATTAGAGTATGTTTACAACATATCATTTATTCATGTGTGCATAGTAGGAATCATGATTTTCATAATGCTTCTTCCTCATTGCTACATTTTCCTTCCTTTCAATCTAATCATGCCACAACCCCTAGGGTTGTACCTCCACTATCTCATACAAATGTTGTTCCCTATAGCACTAGAGAACAGATGCTACAGAATAATCATTCGATAATAAACAGTATGTTTCATCTCACTTGTTGCAACTCGCCTTATGTTGCAACTCACCTTATGTTGTAACTCGCCCTCTTTTTCAACTCACCTTTTGTTGTAACTTTCCCTCTGTTGCAACTCACCTTCTGTTGCAACTTTCCCTCTGTTGCAACTCACCTTCTGCTATGACAAATCTTTTGTTTCAATTCAACCATCCTAATGTTTAAAATCCCATTATGTTACAGCCTCCTGTTGCAATACCTCTCCTATTACAGTCCCCTACTGCAACACATATCCAACTACATGTCCTCGGATGAAATGCACCCATGTTGCAACTCGCCTCCGCTGCAACTCACCCTATGTTGCAATACATATATTGTTGAAACATGCATGTGTTTCTACTCAACCATCTGAATGTTGCAACTTACATCCTAATGCAACACCCATCCACTTGTTGCATCACGTCTCTATCGCAACACAATTCTAACTATCATCTGCCTCTGTTGCAACACCTATCAGCTGCAAAATTCTTCTTGTTGTATCCTCCTGCTGCAACACGCTTCTATTTCAAAATTCTTCCTATTGCAACATCTCATGTTCCAATGCATCTTTTGCTACTACATTTTTGTTGTAACCAAATCATTCCTACAAGGCACCTAGATAGTGATATCCTATGGAACTATTCTCTATAGAGATAGGCATCACTCATATATTATAATAAGGGAGGAATGTAATTACATTCAGAATATAAGTAACACAACAATCTAACATCCTACAGGATTCCATTCATATGCACACACTAAAAGGTTAAATATTCAAAACTCAGACTCTTTTATTCATCATACATATTAAAATACAACAAATCATCGCCTAGATGTGAGCATACAACCTTCGTTGGGTTTCCATACCATAGGCCATGGAAACCTCAACCACTTCACTCTCTATTGTCTTGCAATATATATCTTCTTGTCGGTTTTTCCATCTCCCTTTCAATCTCTTCAATGTTGTTTTTTATTCATCCATAAATTGTTCACTTCAGTTTTCCTAGCTCTCTTCAACCCTTTCACCTTCCAACTTCTAGCTTGTACTTTTTGTAATGACTCTTCATCTCCCTCTACACATCCTTTTGACTTAAGCCCAACAATATGCTCCCTTCAACATGTCTACAATTTTTTTTGTAATAGCTTGTCCTCTATAGCATAATTTTCCACACACTTTTCTATTCTATAGTAGCGCTCCCAGCTATCCTATTGTTGCAACTCTACTGCATTATTCTGATATGTAGTGATGTTGTCACTCCCTGCAGTGCATCCATTCACAACTTGTTGAAACCAATAAATGTTGTAATATCTCTATCACGTCCCCAAAACTTCCTTCGTCGTGTCATCCCTAAGATGACCGAGATGCTCCTACATCATTTAGTGTCCTTCCACACCTTATCTGTAAATGTAGATATACAACCTTCACTTGCCAATTGTCCTGTTGAAATTAGATTTCTTCTCAAATATGGTATATGTCTCACCTCTTTCAATAACCAATGGTTTCCATTATTTTTCTTTATTTGTACCTTTCCCATTCCAACAATTTGACATGGTTCATCATCACCCAAATAAACTTATCCAAAATCACCTTGAACATAATCTTGGAAATATTTCCTATGGGGTGTGACATGAAATGAAGCCCCTGAATCCACTACCTAAGATTCAGTAACATTATCTAAAGAAAGAATCAAAGCATCTTGTAACACATCACCTGTTACATTTGGTTCCTGATTTTTCTCCTGTTGTCCATCTCTTTGTTTCTTTGGATCTCTGCTACCTTTCTTCAGATGTCCTTTCTTCCCACAATTTCAACACTCTATATTTCCTAGTCTGGATTTGGATCTGTCCTTCCTATAATTCTCATGGTTCCCTAAGCTCTTTCCTCTATCCTTTTTCCGTCCCCTATTCTCCACAGTCAACACATTACCTGATGTCTCACATGTGCTTTTCCATAGCATTTCCTTGCTAAGGATAACACCAACAACATCATCAAATTTTAGAGTGTTTGAACCAAAGACAAATTCACTTACAGCCATGTTGATGCTTGAATCTGTCAGGACTGAAACATAAACCTCACAAGGACATTAGTCCCCCTTCGTTTTTAGAGAGGTGGTAATCCTCTTGGAATTAACGATATATCTGTGATATATTGGATTAGGAGAGCGCTAGGAAGAAACCCCTAAATATGTATTGCTTGAGATTATGAAATAAAACGGTTCGTCAATAACCTAAGTACAATCTTTATGTGTAGCAAAAGAAAAGATTGAAGGAGGGCTTCAACATCAGAATTAAATTCTGATTAGCATCACACACAATCTTCTTCACAATATATAAATACATCGATATCTTCTTCATAGGAGAGAATGATTTGATCATATCAAAGAATTTTAACAGAGTATTGCAATCAAGATCAAAAGATAATTTGATAGATCAACCTCAAATACTTTATATTCTGAAAACAGGGTTACAAAGAATAGTTGAGATCAACCCCGAAGCAATTTTTTGTGGAGTTTTATTTATGAAATATTTTTTTCATTACAAAAGATTTGACATCCATATAGGTGGCTGAAAATACTCCATGATCATATAATAAAAAATCTTATAAGAATATAATAAGAACACTCAACATCTCAACCTTGTGCCCAACTCTGATATTCGAGCATAAAACTATGAGAAGTGGTGTAGAAGAATATATATAAAGAAATGGAGAAGATGGAGATTTCTTTCTTTTGATTAGAAGCTTGATTGTGTATCCATGGTTGTACCTTATTCTTCCTCTAATATTCTTCCCTACCCCTTTTACAGTAATGATTCTTCCTTCTTTTTTATGAAGCCTCTCTTCTCTTTTTAAGGAGATATTTTCTAACTGCTTGAGCAGTTAGGGTTTCTCCCTTCTAGAAATTCTCGTACAAGTATTTTCTTGAAATATTCCCTTTATTTAATGCCTCATTAATTCCTCATTAATTAAATCACATCATTATTATATGTATGTTGAAAATGGGTCCCTCTCCTTTTTTAATAAAATTTTTAATTAAACTTTTCTTTTCACAATTTAATAATTTCTCATTAAAATAGGATGACTGTAATTTAATTTTATGGAAGTGAAAAGAAAATTTTTAACTATGTAAATCACTTCTAATGTTCTCTTCATCGTCTCATATTTCCAATGATATAAATTTTCCCAAATCCATCACTCGGATCTCAAGATATGAGCTCATGAAGTTGAGTTGTCACATAGGCCCATTAAAAATGCAGCTGAATTATATTTAATTTTTGAGAAAAATGTATCATATTTCAACATTTTAAACCTATACCAACATATTATGTGTCAAAACATATTTCCAACGGTATAGATTTTGCATGATTCTGACACCTGGATCTCAAGATATAGCCTTTGCAAGATCGTGACTCAGTCACCGTCGATCAAGTTTGATTGGTAAATGTGGACCCTTGATTTAATTTCGACCTCCTTTGTTGAAATTTTACTTTTCTTCATTATTCTTATCCCACATGTATGAGAATAAAAGAGTCTTGGTGGTATATAATGGTAAGTGTAACATACATTTGACAAGAAATAAAGAAAAGAGGAGATTATGGAGCTTGGAGGATTCAACCCTTGGAAAATTGTTGAATATAATAATAATTTTGCATGCCCAGTCAACCACCAATATGCCCAGTCAGAAATTATGAGTCAACCAACCAAATGTTGCCACATTGTTGGAATATTTACAGACAAAAGGAAGATTATTCTTGTTTTTCATTGATGTCAAGATCAACATGACGAGATTATACTTGTTTACCAATTATAGCAAGATCAGCAGTGCAGCGATAATGGCATGGAAAGAATAGAAATGTAAGCTCAGGAGGAGGAGAAACAGTGATCGTTGGATCACCCATACCGAATTCCCAATGGTCGTCAGATCTGAATTCAGATAGGAGGAGCACACAGAAGAGGAGAACAAATCTCAGATGTTGGATCTGAGCGTCGAGGACCAACAATCATCAGATCCTATATAACTGCGAAGAGGATAAGGCTGACTACTATCCTCTAACTTCACGAGGTGCGAGGTCATGAAATGATCATAGCCTTGGGTTATCCCGACATCATCAGAGTTGTCCATTTAGAGGGACGTGTGGCAAGAGACCAACATTTTTTTTACTTGTAGGAGGGAAAAGAACGTTGTGTGGGAACTCACGATACATGAAGTCGCGAAACAATCCTGGCTATTGGGGCTAGAGGACATGTGGCGAGTGATTGGAATTTCACTGACTTGCACATTGGAGGATTCAAAGGAATATGATATAGGAACTCACGATATGCGAAGTTGCGAAATGATCTAGACCGTCGGATCACCAAGGATCTGGACCGTTGATCTGATATGAAGTCAAAGTCCATGATATTGATTGCAACCGTCGATCAGAGGGAGAGATCTTGGTCATTGATATGATATGAAACATTTTGGAGTTTCGTGTTTCAGGAGTTTGGAAGCAACTCACAGCAGAAGGTCGCGATATGTGAAATCGTGAAACACCCTCGTGCTTGGCCCCTAGTCATAACTTGTGGTCACATCAAAGGAAGAGAAGTGAAGGAGCTAGCACTCCTAAGCTCCGTTTCAAAGTTTCACCTTTCGGGAGTTTGGAAGCAACTCATAGCAGGAGGTCGTGATATGAGAAATCGAGAAATCACTTTATGTTTATCATTCGTTCATAGCCAGTGGTCATATGGGATAAATGCGAGACCCTGTGGATGTAATCCAGCGGTGCTGGTTAATTGGGAATTTTATCGAATGACTACTATTTCACCTCACGGTTAATTGTTCAGTTACGATTCAGTTAGAAAAACTGAATCAGAGTTCTTGGATGTTTGGCGATTCAGCTGCTGAGGCATTTCCTTGGAGAATCATGGTGTAACTAAATCGGTGGCATAGCATAAAAGGGAAATGCTATGACTGGGTGAGGTTGGTTGTTCTAACTGAAAAATGAGTTGAACTATAATAAAGGTAAAAATTACAGTATGCGTGGTGTGAGATCAAACTCAGAGATGAGAAACAAAAGTTGAACAGACAGAAGCAGAGAAGATTTGCAGAACATACAAAAGAAGAACAGAATTACAGAACAGACAGAAGCAGACCAGATTTACAGAATAGAGAAGAATCGATAAGAATTGATATATCTGTATTGTTGATTATACAGTCAAAAATTCATAATCAAGGAGGTAGGGTGGTGCTAGGGAGGACTATGGTCCTTTGGTATTCAAGTTGGTGCTTGAATATTGGAAGTTGTATCTTCCATCTAGTTGTGCCTAGAAAACAGGGTGGCAAGGTGGTTCTAGGGAAAACACAAAGTTTTTTGTATGCAAGTTGGTCCTTGTATAAGTCCAGTTGGTGCTGGAACATTTACGGAGTTGATGCTTCCTTCTAGTGGGTGCTAGAGAAACCAGAGAGTTGGTGCTCTCAGCAAGTTGGAGCTTGTAAAACAGAGGTAGTAGCCTCACATTGAGTTGGTACTCAAAGATAGATGATGTATGGAACTTAAAAGACTGCCAATCATTCGAAGAAGAAGAGGGTTTCTCCCTTTATGGGTTTCCTCATGAAAATATGTCTCTGAGTATATCTTATGGCTGACTGATGTTCATTATTTATGTTGTTCATATCTTGTATAATATTGATGGTCACTTGGAGAAGATTGAAAAAATGTTTTAATAGACATAATATTGTTTAAGCACAATAACAATTGATTCACCCCCCTCTCAATTGTCTTAGTAATTTCAACAATTGGTATCAGAGCAGGTTTTGTTTATTTAAAGGTAGATCTGTAAGATTAAACATGAAAAGTCATGAAGGCACTTCAGCCAATAAGCATCCTCTATTTGATGGAACAAATTTTTCCTTCTATAAAGTTAGAATGAGAACATACATAATGGCCTTAGGTGTTGATGTTTGGGATGTAGTAGAAACTGGTTATATAAAGCCTCTTGTGCTAGCTTCTAAAGATGATAAGTTGGAATTTAGTTTCAATGAAAAGGAAATGAATGCTATCTTGAATGGACTTTCTGAAGATGAGTTTGTAAAGGTGATGCATCTTGAATCTGCCAAAGCAATGTGGGATAAATGTATTAGCAGTTATGAAGGAAATGAGAAAGTAAAAGATGCCAAACTTCAAATATATAGATTGAAATTTGAAAAACTAAAGATGAATAAGGATGAAATAGTTAGTAAGTATTTTTTAAGAGTTGAAGATCTTGTGAATGCCATGAAGGGTCTTGGTGAGAAGATTGAAGATGTATTTTTAGTTCAGAAGATTTTAAGATCTATGCTTGATAGATTTAATCCAAAATTTTCTGCAATAGAAGAATTAAATGATCTTAAAACTTTGTCTATAGATCAACTCCTAGGAACTCTAACTGCATATGAAATGAGAATTGGTAAAGATAAATCGATCACTAGAGAAGCATATTTTAAAGAAGACAAGAATACTGATTCATAATTAGATGATATTGAGGCAAAATTTGTGAGAAGGTTAAAGAAAGGATCAGGAAAAGTACCAGAACCAAATCTGTAGATCAAAGAAATAACACAAACACGTCCTCTCATCAAAGAAATCATTAGCATGGAAGAAATCGACTCGTTCAAAGAAGACAATCATTTTCCAGGTACAAAGGATTTTTCTATGGATATTGTTTTTTCTATTCTAACTTTGGTCACAAATCTGTAAATTGTTCTTTAAGATTTAGATATGAGCAATCAATATACTCAAGGAGTAATTATCTATCACAACAAAGATTGAGACAACCAAGTAACAAACAACCACAAACTACAAATCATGTGATGGTTGGGAAAACAACACAGGTTAAGCATAACAATAGTTATGAGCATAACAATCATTATGATCTGTTATTCAGTGAACCATAATGTTACACCTGCCATAATTCTGGACATAAAGTTGCAGATTGTCGCTTAAGGAATTATGATCCAGATTTGAATCACACTGTTGAAAATTTCAAGGTTTGGAAGAAGAAAGAAGATGACAATTGTGGACTAGTGTTATCAACCCAAAGACAAAAGAATCCCTGGTATATTGACAGTGGATGTTCCAAACATATGACTGGAGAAAAAAGTAAGTTTCTAACTCTAAGTGAAAGCAAATCAGGGAATGTAACTTTTGGAAATGATGCACCAGGAAAAATAAAAGGTAAAGGAATAGTAAGTCTGAGTAATGGAAAAGGAAAAGAACAAGATGTGTTGTTTGTAAATGGTCTGAAACATAATCTACTAAGTTTCAGTCAAGTTTGTGACAGAGGATGTGAATTTTTTTTTACTTCTAAAGATTGTAAAATAAAGTCTGTGAATTCAGGACAGTTGGTTGCAAAACGGATAAGAGCAGAAAACAATGTCTATGTGTTAAAAGAAGAAAAATAAGAATGCCACATAAGCAAGTATGATGAAAGTTGGCTATGGCATGGGAGACTTTGACACCTAAATTTTTATCATTTAATCAAGATTAGAAACAATGGGCCAGTAAAAGATCTTCCAAAGATATCAAAGCCATATGATTCTGTTTGTAAACCTTGTCAGATAGGAAAGCTTACTCGGACACAGTTCAAATCTAAAAAATCTCCTTCAATAGAAAAACCTCTCCATTTAGTACATATGGATTTATGTGGACCTTCAAGAAAAGAACGTACAGGAAAAGAAAACTATTTTATGTTGATTATTAATGATTATTCTAGACTAACTTGGGTTTCCCTTATGAAGGAAAAATCTGAAGCATTTGAAAAATTCAAAGTGTTTAAGGCTTTGACTGAGAATCAAACAAGAAAATGATTGAAGGTAGTAAGGTATGATAGAGGAGGAGAGTTTAGTTCATGGAACTTCAAAGAGTTGTGTGATAAACATGAAATCAAATGAGAATACACTATTCCAAGGAATCCACAACAAAATGGAGTAGTTGAGAGGCAGAATAGATTAGTTCATTAGATGGCAAGATCAATGATGAATGAAAGGAATATTGCTCAGACATATTGGGTGGAAGCAATTCATACAACTATTCATATCCTTAACAAATCTCATCTCATGCCACATAGTGACAAGACTCCTTATGACCTATGGTTTAGAAGACCTGCTTCAATCAAGCATTTTAAAGTCTTTGGGAGTAAATGTTATATCAAGTATAATGATGAAAATATTGGAAAAAATGATGACAGGGCTGATGAAGGTATCTTCTTAGGTTATGCTACAAATAGTAAAGGATACAGATGTTATAATAAGAAGCTACATAAATTGGTTGATTCAATTGTTGAG
>SNQJ01S0097830.1:0-31227 GCA_010110895.2 Picea sitchensis | reverse complement strand
TCATCGACAAATGACCTTCCATGATCTTTAAATACATATCATGGACCAATCAGGTGTTAAGCCACAGATCAATGGTCGTTAAGATTGAGGAGAGTATGAACCGTCGGATCACTCTATGTCGGAAACATATCGTGATCGTCGGATTTCCTAACTACAAATGCATACTAATGCACACTAAAGAAACACACTAGAAAACACACTTTTACCTATAGACACAATACACCAAGTAGATCTTACTAACTCCTAAGTGTCTAAATATCCTAACATTTAGAATTGTGGTCTCAAGGTTCCCAACAACTTGTGTCACCGGCTTCTACAGGTCATGCTAGTGACGGTCCGTCAACTAGTGATAATAAGATTAGGGGTAAAAAAAGGTAAATTCAAGTTTCATTGTAAGTTATGCAATGAAAATCGTCATACTTACCATTGCCCTCGTATAGAGGAGGCTTCACAATTGTTGGAAGACAATTTCGTTTCCCAGTAGCAACATTTAGTTGCTTCCCAAGAGTCCTCCCCTATCCAACCTCTTGTTGATGAAGTGGTCAATACGGTTCGATCTTTGGTTGACCCCACTCTTCCCTCGGAGAGTGACTTGAATACCACTGATGTTTTCTTTTTCAGTTCAGAGTGTCCTGGACAAGGGAACATCCCATCCATTTCAATGAAACCCCTTCATAGTACTGCAGTCATTTCCTTTGATTGGAATAGCCTAGCAGAACCTCGTCTTCCTTCAAGTATCCATTTCTAGATAATTGTGCAAGTTTTTGATAAGTATGTATATTGCACTATCGTAGATGAAGGGGCCTTTGATAGTATTTTATCTGCAACTACTTGGAAAGCTTTAGATTCTCCTGAGCTTGTGCCAGCCACTAATCATCTACCAGATTTTAATAGAAGACCTAGTGAACCTTTAGGGATCCTTCCTTAGTTGCCCATCACCTTAGGAGGGAAAATTGTTTGTATTGATGTCATGGTATTCCTAGGCCCCTTGGATTTTAATTTACTCTTTGGGAGAGATTATTTCTATGATATGAAAGTTGTAGTGTCCACACTCTTTCAAGTGATGCATTTTTCCCCATGATGGGAACATAGTAACCATTGATCAGCTTTTGTTTGTTATTCTTGATCATTGTATGAGTGTTAAACATCTGAATTCCTTGAAAGTTCCTCACATTCAAGAGGTTTCTCCCCCACAAAATGGAAATTATGCCACATTATCTCTCATGCGTTCAATTGCTAATGAGAAGGAGCCTCTCACTGTATGCTTATATTCTTTGGATTTAGTTCTGGTATTTGACATGGTAACTCCCTCACTAGGGACATTGGAGCCCGTTCTTCACTCTGTTGATCAAAGTGAGTCTCTTGACATGTATTCCTTCCAGAGTATTATTCTTCTGTCTAATGAAGACCTCTTAGAAGCCATGGTAAAGGTTCATGAGCATAGTTCTCTTTCTGTGTCAAGCTCATTAAAAAATGAAACAGATAACTATGAGCATAGTTCTCTTTCTATGGCCAGCTTGTTAAAAAATGAAACAGATAACTATGAGCATAGTTCTCTTTCTGTGTCAAGCTCGCTAAAAAATGAAACAGTTAAATATGAGCATAATTCATTGTTAGTGTCAATCTTGTTAAAAAATGAAACAGATAACTATGAGCATAGTTTATTGTCAGTGTCAAGCTCGTTAAAAAATGAATCATACCCTCCTCCAATTGAGTCGAGTCTTCCACTAGATCTAGTACTTGAACCTTCATTTCCTCCGCTTGTGTTAGTTGATCCTCTTTCTTCCTCCCTATCTAGTGAACCTATTCCTATTAGTAGCCAGAAGACTAATCAGGTGCAGAAGAAGATTCGACAAACCAAACGAATCTTGGGGGGCATGTCTCTAGCCTCTTGATGCAGGAGCATCACTCCACATCATCAAGTGCCAGCTATCCAGCACACCCAACACGCGTTCAATGGAGAGGAGAGGCACATCCCTCTTACTTTCAAATTTCAAATTTGAATTTATTGTATTAAATGTTGTAAGGTTGGTAGAGCCAAGCCGTGCCTTTGAGCATGGTGTATTTAGAGTCACATTAATGGTTGACATGTTGATGGGGATCTAGATCCAATTCGGATTAGATGGCCCATTCAATGTAATTCATTGTAATTAATGAGATTTGGTGAGGATGGAGGGCAGAGCTCGAGGAGCCCCTCTTTGTAAAAAGATTTTCTTTGTATCTAGATTTAGTTTTTTGAAGGGAAGAGAAGAACAGAGAAAATAAGGAGAAGAGAGGAAGTTGAGACTCTGTTGCAGTCCGAGCTCGAACACATTGTAATCAAACATTGATGTTAATAAAAAGCAGTTTTCCTGCATATGTGTTTTCTATGTGTTTATGTGTCTTTTGTGAATGTTGTCTGTTCATTCATGCTGTAGATGTATGTTAAGATCCATCTGTAGAAGATAGATAGATTTCCCTATCTGTGAGTTCTTTGATTTCAGGTTTGGATCCTTTGTGGTTTCATGCAAGAGTGCATGACAGAGTACTGCGGTCTCTGAAAACCAGTGCAGGAGTGCACTTCTGAATTCTGCGGAATTTAGACAAAGACGTGCTAGGAGGGAGCACGAGAGGAAGTCATTGACTCAAGGAGGAAGCCTCAAGGTTGTTGAACACCTTGAAGGAAGAACTGTGTAGAGGAGAGCATAGAGAGGAGAAGCAAAATTACTGAGAATTTTGTAAAGGCTCCGCCAGGAGGGCATTGAGGATTCCGGAGGACTTTGCCAGGTGGGCATCGACTGCAAGTGTGCACAGGAGGAACTCTTGTTTGAGTTCAGAGAGAAGAGAAGTGTCGAGTTCGAAGACACTCACAGGGTTGCTAAATACCCTATAGGCTCTACAAGGTGTGCATCGAGCAGAAGGATGCCAAGAGGGCGTGAGGCATTTCTTTCCAAGAAACGACCTCGAATCTGAGTTATTTGAAATCTCAGCAGCACAAGGAGTGTGAGAGAGTGGACTTGTTCTAAGTCCATAAGCTCAGAAGAGGAAGCGCAAGAAGAACGCGCACAGAGAAAGCCTTTCGAGGTTTCTGAGTTAATAAAGCTATCAGGAAGGGAAGCATTTCTATAACGCAAACGAGACCCAAGGGAACTGGGCTCACAAGAGAATCATCGAAGGGTGAGACCTTCAAGCATAATAAATCTTCCAAGGGAAAGGAAGAAGGGAATGCTCAAGATAGAGCACAGTTGTCGTTAGATCAACTGGAGAAGCGAGATCTGGACCGTTGAAGTCTACGTCTAGACGCACGCATGAAAGAACACAAGGAAGAGAAACAAATCTAGGCCGTCAGATCTAGTGCAAAGGATCGATAGCCATTGGATCTGAAGGAAGGCGCAGGGATTTTAACCTCTGGGAGGTCACGCAGGAAAGGAGTTGTATGGACGGTGAGAGGCCTTTGTGAAGGATGTGTCGAAGTTGTGAGAGTCATTGGATCTTGCAGAGTTGCAAGGTGGTTAGAGGTGGATGAACCCATCACCTTAGGATCTAGGATCAATGGGAACTGTTGATTGTGCTTTGCGTAAGCCGTTGGATCATTTCATGAATTCAAGTATTGTGAGCTGGGAGGCGGAGACCTTTGCGCTACAAAATCCCGAGTCGCGAGACCGCGATTCGATCTGAATCGTCGATCGAGGAGGAAGGAGAGCCATGAGATTTTATGCCTCACTACATCGTGTATCGGGGTTTTGGAGGGTGAAGGAGTTGCACCTTGATCGCTAAAGTCATGAAGTGTCGAGCGCCAAGGGCTCGTGCGAACATGTGTCACGTCCGTTAGGTGGGGATTGCATGGTTGACAGGTGGCACAAATGTAGAGCACACAGAAAAGATGAAAGTGAGTGACAGGTGGTGGATACGTGTCGCCTGGGAAGGAGTCAACCCATTGTTGACTTATTGCGTCTCAGGGATTCGCAACGGAGGAGCACGAGGGCTCAACACTCCAACTTGTGAAGTTGCGAGTTGCAAGGGGTGCTAGAGTTAGGCCCTAGCCAGTGGTCGCTTGTAGAGGCGCTAGCGAGGAAGGAGCCATACCCGTATCGCATCTCGGGTATCGGAAGTTTGGAGTCGAGGGTCTTCAATTCACAAACTCGCGAGATCACGAGTCATGAAAAGCGCTTGCGCTAAGGCCTAGTTGTGGTCGCATGGAGATGTAAGGCTTGTGCCTGGTGTTAAGTTACGTAGGGCGGGTTTTCACGAAGGACCTGTGGATCGGATTCGTGAGGTTCCAATAGGGATCTGAGGGAGCTACTTCGGCTCGAGGAGAATTTAGAACGATCCTGTGCAGTTCTCAGACAGAGGGTCGGGGGTCTGCAGCATCAAGTGGTATCAGATCTTGATTCTCTATCTGACGCAGAAGAAAAAAATCCAAAGATGGATCTAGAACTCACTAAGGTGAGGGAAAGAATAGAGCAGCTTGCATTGCGAATGCAACGGGACACAAGGACACATTGGGTATATGAATGGCCCATGAAGAGAAAGGTGAAGTGGCCAGTAAAGAAATTGTTGGACAGAAGGCAGCGAAGGCTGCTGAGGAGGTGGTTGAGGTATGTGAAAAGACTCAGGGCCATGGAGGAGATGGTTCATGCCTGTGAACCAGAAGCTGGGATAAATCTCAGTGATGATGAAGAGGAGAGATCAAGCAGAGATCTCATAGACCGTCAGGAGGGAAAAGAGGAAATCCCATATTGCCAGGTGGGCAAGGGAGAGCAGTCGAGACTGTTTGGAAGTCTCATGAACTCAAGGATGAATTTGGATCAGTGAGAGGAGCTAATAGAGAAGATGAGCTCATAGGTGAGTTCATATCAACAAGGATATCTGATAGAGAAGGAAGATCAGAAGAGCATTCTGATGATTGGAGGGATAAAGGTATTCCTACCAAGCAGCTGAGTGGAGGGCGATGCACAAGATGAAGGTGCAGCAGAGGAAGAAGGACAGCCAGCAGAAACTGTCACGAAAGAAGAATTGGGGCAGACATTAGGAGATACCCCAGCAAAAGGAGAAGAAGATGAGCATTCAGAAGAATGGCTCAAAGATTTCAGCTAGGTAGCTGAAACAAAGACACCTGCAACACTGAAGTTGACAAAAGAAGAAGAGCATGCAGATAAGATGCTCACTCCATGGGAGATGGAGTTGGAGATGTTGGAGGATTGGTTGAACCATCCAGAGCCAGTAGATGACTACCACGAGGAGACAGTCATGCAGATGATAGCAGAGGAGCATTCTGAGGAATCGCTTAGAAATTTCAGCCAGGGAGATATACAGATGATGACTGCAGCGCTGAGGTCTGTAGCAGAAGATGAATCAGAATTCTAGTCTGAGGAGCAGCTGGAGGAAGCTGGAATTCAACCATCACAAGGCAAAATGGCAGAAGTGAGTCTGTCAGAGCAGATGACTAAACAATAGGTCAGTCAAGAAGATAAGACTGCAGAGATGAATTTTGTAGCAGAGTGGCAAGCTGAGGCCACAGAGGAAGAAAATAGCATGGGGGATCTAGTTGATCTGCCCACTGATAAGGACAAAGAAGTGCAACCGAGGAGACTACATAAAGAGAGCCAGCCACTAGAGCAACTGGACGAGGTAATTGAGGGAATCAAAAGGCTGATGTTGAGGTTAGTAGTAGAAACTGCCATTGAGGAGAAGTTGAGTAGAGGAGAACCTTCCATAGCAGCAGGGCAACAGATGTAATAGCGACAACGAAGCGATGGAGCAGATGGACAGCTCCAGAGAACTGTTTGGGATCCAGGTGAATTTCAACAACCATGTTGAGAAGATCATGAGCAGGAGCTCATGATTTTTATCGCTGAGGAGTATGATGCAGGAGCATCACTCCACGTCATCAAGCACCATCTAGCCAGCACACCCAACATGCATTCAATGGAGAGGAGAGGCACAGCCCTCTCACTTTCAAATTTCAAATTTGAATTTAATGTATTAAATGTTGTAAGGCTGGTAGATCCAAGTCGTGCCTTTGAGCATGGTGTAGTTAAAGTCACCTTAATGGTTGGCATGTTGATGGGGATCTAGATCCGATTCAGATTAGATGGCCCATTGAATGTAATTCATTGTAATTAATGAGAGCTGGTGAGGATGGAGGGAAGAGCTCGAGGAGCCCCTCTTTGTAAAAAGATTTTCTTTGTATCTAGATTTAGTTTTTTGAAGGGAAGAGAAGAACAGAGAAAATAAGGAGAAGAGAAGAAGTCAAGACTCTGTTGCAGTCCGAGCTCGAACACATTGTAATCAAACCTTGATGTTAATAAAAAGAGTTTTTCCTACATATGTGTTTTCTATGTGTTTATGTGTCTTTTATGAATGTTGTCTGTTCATTCATGTTGTAGATGTATGTTAAGATCCATCTGCAGAAGATAGATAGATTTTCCTATCTGTGAGTTCTTTGATTTCAGGTTTGGATCCTTTGTGGTTTCATGCAAGAGTGCATGACAGAGTACTGCGGTCTCTGAAAACTAGTGCAGGAGTGCACTTCTGAATTCTGCGGAATTTAGACAAAGACGTGCCAGGAGGATGCACCAGAGGAAGTCATTGGCTCAAGGAGGAAGCCTCAGGTTTGTTGAACACCTTTAAGGAAGAACTATGTAGAGGAGAGCACAGAGAGGAGAAGCAAAATTACTGATAATTCTGTAAAGGCTCCGCCAGGAAGGCATTGAGTAAAGGCATGGAGTCACTAAGGATTCTGGAGGACTCTGCCAGGTGGGCATCGAGTTGGTGCAAGTGTGCACAGGAGGAACTCTTGTTTGAGTTCAAAAAGAAGAGAAGTGTCAAGTTCGAAGACACTCACAGGGTTGTTGAATACCATGTAGGCTCTGCAAGGTGTGCATCGAGCAGAAGGACGCCAAGAGGGCGTGAGGCATTTCTTTCCAAGAAACAACCTCGAATCTGAGTTATTCGAAATCTCAGCAGCACAAGGAGTGTGCGAGAGTGGACTTGTTCTAAGTCCATAAGATCATAAGAGGAAGCGTAAGAAGAACGCACACAGAGAAAGCCTTTCGAGGTTTCTGAGTTAATAAAGCTATTAGGAAGGGAAGTGTTTCTATAATGCAGACGAGACCCAAGGGAACTGGGCTCGCAAGAGAATCATCGAAGGCCGAGACCTTTAAGCGTAAGAAATATTCCAAGGGAAAGGAAGAAGGGAATGCTCAATATAAAGCATAGTTGTCGTTAGATCAGCTGGAGAAGCCAGATCTGGACCGTTGAAGTCTACATCCATACACACACAAGAAAGCGCACAAGGAAGAGAAACAGATATGGGTCATCAGATCTAGTGAAAAGGATCGATAGCCATCGGATCCGGAGGAAGGCGCACGGAGTTTAACCTCTAGGAGGTTGCGTAGGAAAGGAGCCGTATGGACAGTGAGAGGCCTTCGTGAAGGAAGTGTTGAAGTTGTGAGAGTCATTGGATCTTGCAGAGTTGCGAGGTGGTTAGAGGTGGATGAACCCATCACCTTAGGATCCAGGATCAATGGGAACCATTGATTGTGCTTTGCGTAAGCCATTGGATCATTTCGTGAATTCAGGTATCGTGAGTTGGGAGGCGGAGACCTTTGCGCTACAAAATCTCGAGTCGCGAGACCGTGATTCGATCTGAACCGTTGATCGAGGAGGAAGGAGAGTCATGAGATTTGGTGCCTCGCTACATCATGTATCAGGGTTTCAGAGGGTGAAGGAGTTGCACCTTTATCGCTAAAGTTGTGAAGTGTCGAGCATCAAGGACTCGTGCGAACATGTGTCACATCTGTTAGGTGGGGACCGCATGGTTGATAGGTGGTGCAAATGTAGAGTGCACAGAAAAGATGAAAGCGGGTGACAGGTGGTGGACACGCGTTTCCTGGGAAGGAGTCAACCCATTGTTGAATTATCACGTCTCGGGGATTCGCAAAGGAGGAGCACGAGGGCTCAACACTCCAACTCGTGACGTTGTGAGTTGTGAGGGGTGCTAGAGTTAGGCCCTAGCCAGTGGTCGCTTGTAGAGGTGTTAGCGAGGAAGGAGCCATACCCATATCGCATCTCGGATATCAGAAGTTTGGAGTCAAGGGTCTTCAATTCACAAACTCTTGAGATCACGAGTCACGAAAAGCGCTTGCGCTAAGGCCCGGTTGTGGTCACATGGAGACGTAAGGCTCGCTCCTGGTGTTAAGTTGCGCAGGGCAGGTTTTCATGAAGGACCTGTGGATCAGATTCGTGAGGTTTCAATAGGGATCTGAGGGAGCTGCTTTGGCTCGAGGAGAATTTAGAACGATCCTGTGCGGATCTCGGACAGAGGGTCGGGGGTCTGCAGCATCACCTCTGGACATCATGTTGGAGTTAAGTCGCTAGCTTCCACCAATCATGCTAGGGGAAAAGTACCAACCTCTGGACATAATGTTGGGAAAGAACCTATCGGTGGGTATCACCCACAATACCAACCTTTGGATATCACATTAGGAAGAAACCCATAAATGGGTATAATTATGAGCACAATTTATCCTCTGTTTCAAGCTCGTGTAAAAATGAAGCAGACACCCTGAGCATACTTTCATTCTTTGTTTCTGGTTCGTGTAAAAATGAAGCAGACACCTCGAGTATAGTATCATTCTCTGTTTCAAGCTTGTGTAAAAATGAAACAAATAACCATGAGCTTAGTTTTTGTTATTTCTCGTGCTCATAAATACATGAGAATAATTTACCGAGTATACTTTTATCGCTTTTTGGGGCTCGTAAAAACTACATGAAAAAATAACTCTTTGGAGTCTCCTTTAATCTTTTTTCAAAATCTCTAAACATGAAAAGATTGTCGAGTGAGCTTGTTTCCTTTCACACTCATTAAATGGTTTTGAAAGGACGTCTATTTGATGTAATTTTAAATGGTCAACCTTGGCTAGAAGAATTCTCCCTTGTAATGTTTTATACTTTTTCGGGCTCGGGGAACTAAATTTACAAGAAAGAATACCCTTGGAGTATTCTTTAAGTTCTTTTTAGGCTATCTAAACATGAAAATACTGTTGAGTATAGCTTCTCTGCGCTCGTAAAATTATGCATTGAAGGACCCATATGGGGTCGAACCCCTCCTTCGTCAGGTTCATTAAACATGTGATGAGGGACTCATCAAAGATGAGCTATATTGAGCATATGTTATCCTCCTCAAGATCGTAAAAAAATCAAAGGGGTACTCATCATTCATGTTGGGGGGGAATTTGAGGGTTTTTCGGTCTAGTCATCTTCACAAATGGAAATCGTTTGTGAAGTCTCCCTTGAACAACGCACTTGTTTTATGTCTATGTATCACAGTTGGGTTATTCATTGCCTCTAAATTACTATCATCTCCCTGAGTTTTTAGACTCCATCAACTTCTCATTCTTCCAGTATCCCATGGTGAGTGTTTTGGTCATTATTGAGTCAATGTTACCAAGTCAAGTTATTTGTCGTGTCAATTTGTTCAAGGGAAGTTAGCTTGTGTCGACCATTTTCAGTCTTTCAGCCTATTTATCTCATCCATCCCTGAGTTAGTTATGATCTAATTTATACACCATATATCTTTATCTATTTTGTGTCAATAGATGGGGGATACCTCAAGGCCCTCCTTCGACGAATTTCATCCTATCGACTCCAGATCATTATCCAGGTTTGAAATCTAGAAAGCAGTCAGTACCCTGGGATTTGCAGACATCAGTGGCAAGTTCCCTTGCAGTTTGGCAGTGGGTTGACATCATATGCTCTTGTTGAATGAATCTATGAGTGTTCGACTTCAGGTCATCTATTCACACTCGCTAGATTGTACTAGGTATCTTGGGGTCGATCATCATCATCGTTGGATTCCCTCACGTCTATTAATGGTATACATCAATGACTAGTAATAAGATGGTTTCTACCATGCTTGACCTCATCTCATTTATTCGCATGGTGTAGATTCATGCCATTGAGATTTGGTATGAAGACCTTGGGTTGGGACCACCACATTCCTTGATAGAATTCCCTCCCAAGTTTTGATGGAGTTATTCATGAGTACTTCAGAGATCACTCGGGCATCGAGTCATCTCATTGATTTGTATATTATGACATAGATCCACATTTGTACTTGGTCGTGGCTATGCTCTCACTTGTGACATGGATCCATAGTGTATTTTTTCATGGCCATGATCTAGTCAGTTGTGTCATGCATGGATCCATAGTGTATTGAATTTTGCGACTATGCTTAGTTTCTATTATCGAGCATAGGTATGCCCACCACGGGGATGTTCTTATATATGTTGATGCTAGCTTCTTCCATTTTCCTTTGCCTAAATCTCCATAACTTTTGTTCGTAAAGTATTTCAGCCATTAGACACCTCTTCTGACCTTGTACTTTAGGGGGCATCTATTATACAGTTATTTTCCACCTAAGAACCTAATATATATTCTCTATAGGTTAGTAGGTTGAATCATTGAGTTAAGTCACTTTTCCCTTAAGTATACACCATCCTTTTACCTGGTCCTGGCATGTCCTTTTACAGATCGTGACCCAAATTGATGGTCATGCCTTGCTCTCTTGCAAACCACAATTGATCACACTCTGCAAGAATGCAGGGCGCAACCGAGTCTGTTACTCTCAATTTAGGAATGGTTACAATGAGATGGGATCAAGATTGGATTTCTCATAATTCGACCTTGATAAGCTTGTTATTTTGAATGTCTAAGAGTTATCCACCATGTCATCTCTTTCATCCCATATATTAAGGGTCTCTCATGGGAAAAAGGAGGAAAAGATAGAGTAAACTTATAATGTCAGATTGATTACGGAGCTTGGGCAAGGAAATTGGGAGAAGCTTTGTCAATCCATTTGTATGTAAGTTGTAATATTTTTCTTTATTAATAGAAGATGCACATGATTTTCCCCTCTAATTGATTGTATAAAGTGATTATAATATCCATAGAGAGTTAGTATTTTCATGTCTTTGTGATATATTATTAGATCTATGCTTTATACATTTTACATTTTATCTCATGAAAGGTATTTGTTGTTTTCCTATGTGTACAGACCTGTGTTCGTGAAAGTGAAGGATATCTTCAAAGGAGCGTGCAGGGAAAATCGTCGAAGTATCGGGTATGCTTCTCATCCTCTTATCTCGTAGATATTTTCATGTATGATTTAGATCTAGGAAAATCTACATCTTTCATCTTTATTTTATCTTAGGTCTAGGAAGAGCCTAAGGGAGGTAACTATTGCAGGGTACATTTTTCCTACAACAATTTTGCCAAATTTTGTACCACTAAAAACCTCCGCAAAAACCTATGCAAGAAGGTGTTCTCCTTGTGGTGTCGTTAGCCAATCAAAATTGTTTTACTTTGTGGTACATGCATTTTGGATGCAATTTTGAGAAATATCATAAGGGTTGAGGAGTGCGCAGTAAAGGTGCATTCAGGGTCGGAGTGTGCAGTAAAAGCGCAATTGGTGACGCAAAGGGAAATAAAGCAAGGAAAGAAAGCAATGAGATAAAGTAGGAAAAGCAGCATGCAAGAGAAAAGGAAGGAAAAGCAGCATGCAGACACGAAAGCAAGAAAAGCACGGATGAACTATGTGTTTTCATGAGTTGTAATGAATCATAATGAGTTGTCATAAGGTTTTGGGATAAGCTAGTAGGGTTTTGAGCCCTAAAATCTGTGTATAAATATGTAATGGGTTGGGAAGAATGGGGTTCACGGAAAGTAAGAGAATAGGTAGTTGTTGTTGTTGTTGTTGCTGAGAGAATAGGTTGAGAATGAGAGAGAGAGTCTATGGTTGAAGGTTTAGGGGAGAGTTTGGAAAACAGAGGTTTGCACTGCAGAGTGGCTAGGCAGGATGAGGAATGATATCATGATGTATCTATTGTAGCACAGTACATAAGCTTGAGATGAATTGCACGAAGAATAATAAAGAATCCAGTCGTTGTGGACGTAGCCAAAGGATTGGGTGAACCACGTTAAATTATGTGTCTGAATGTGTCTTTTTATATGATTGTTCATGGATGTTGTGTTTATGCATGATTAGATCTAGCTTTGTATGTTATATGAGTGTTGTGTATTAATTATGAATGTTCCAGTGAATGATCTCTGTCATAATATGCATTATAATGGTGTTGTATAATTGAGTTTACCAATTAATCAAGGGATAAGAGACCCAGAATATTGTGCACAGGGTATATAAGTATCAATGAACACGTTGATGACCTCACATCCCCTCATCTCTACAGAAACTTGGTTCATGTAGTCCCATTAGATACCTTGGGTGAGACTTCAATTGCATGCAGGTGATACCGAAAGGGTCAGTATATGAAGGGTTTTGTTGGTTAGATAACTTGAACCTAGGGTCTTACAATCGCACGCCAAGAAATGGTTTCATTATCAGGACCTGGAATCTATGATTGAGGGAATGTTTTGGAGGCCAACTAAGAAACAGATATTCGAATGGATGGAAAGGAAAGAACGATAATTTTCTCGGAAAGAGAATCAAAACCCTTGGATGAGTGATGAACAATGGTTGCAAAGGTATGTGTTCACAGATCTGCATGAGATTTTCTTTGGAAGATTTATGATTATTTTGACTGAACGGTTAGAAGGTTAGTGGAGAATGTTGCACTGCGGCATCGAGTAACTAACTTCTGATTTGGTAAGACAATTGAATTATGTAAGTAATAATACTTCCTTCGCAATTGATTTCTGGTTGACAACATACTGGGGGGTTATATTACTAAATTTGCAGTAGATTGTACCTAGCCATATAGTGTTGCAGAAACGGATTTCTTCAAGGGTCCGCACAGAAGGTTCATGAAAGCATTGGGTACCTAGATAAAAATGTTGTTGTGAAAAAAAATGTGTGATGACGATAGAATCTGACTACTAAGGGGATTTGTGCACATAGGGGAACTGGGAGTTGACCAAGGGATGGTATGAAGGTAGGAAAGAATGAAGAAAGAAATGAAGAAGGAAGGGAGGAACTGAGCATGCAGAGAAATAAGGAAGGTATATTAGAAGAAGAAGATGAGTTTGGAGTATTGGGAAGTGGAAGAAGGTATAAGAGGTTGAATAATGGGGATAAGGAAGGAGAGTCACGTAGTGAGTATGAGAGGAGAGAACCCCGTGCAATAGTCCAGATCGTAGAAATACTACACACAAAGGGAGAGGAAGAGGATTCTCGGTTCAATCCTATAATAGAAGAGTTATTGAGTCCTAATTAGGCTGAATCTTATGTCGATTCCACAACCCCATGTGCATCACCAAGATTTGAGGTAACATTCGAAGATTTGTCAAAATCAATTATAGTTAGTGGAGGGAGACATGGTAGTAGTAGCCATAGCAGTGGAAGCAGTGCGTCGAGTCAGATTCAACCAGGATCGTCGAGGGGAGGTACTACACCAAACAAAATGGCAGGGTTAGACAACACATTGAGACTACCTAAGTTCCATGGAGTTGGGTCTAAGGACCCAAAACAACATCTATTTTTATGTGAGACAATTTGGGCTATGAAGAATGTCCAGGATGAGGACGTAAAGATTGCGTAGTTGGAAACAACATTTAGAGGCCGCGCATTAGCATGGTACATGAAACCATAGAGTACTACACCTATAGGTCAAGCAAGGACACTAGCAGAAATTAGACAAGCATTGTTGAAAGAGTTCAAGAAGTCAAAGTATGAGTTGCAGTACATCACAAAATTGAAGGAAATCAAACAAATGTAGACTGAATCGGTTTGGGACTATGATCAAATATTTAGGGATTTGATGGGTAGGTTGACATTATAGATTCCTAATCAACAGCACCAAGAATGGTTTATTGTAGGACTATTTCCACACATTCACTTCCCATTGGTGCAACAGAAGGTTACGACGCAACCTGAATCCTTAGATATTTTGATGAAGCTAGAAGCATCTCCTGTAGGGGATGGTGGGGAGATGGCTCAAGTCTAGACACGGTTAGCTACCTTGACAATTCAATTATCAAAATTGTTCAAAAGGAAAGGAGAAGAGAGAACATGTTTGGTGTGTCAAGTGTAAGACTGAAGGCCACCATAAGGGCGAATCCCCAGCCTTTGCGCAGTATTTCGAAACTTGAGCACCGAACCCATTACCAGCAGGGGAGTACAATGAAATATGTAAGAAATGAGGCCAGCATCCACATGATTGTCCATTGTTGCATAAATACCAGAGTACACCAAGGAATTAATTTTGTAACTTTTGCAGGTCATTCGGGCACGAAGAGAAGGATTGTCGTGCATTCAATTTCATGAGAGAGCACACTTCATATATGTATAGGATTCAGGAGGAAAATGTCACGAAAAAAGGAGGTGGTCCATGGTAGAATAATCAGAGAGGATTTAATCCAGGAAACCAATGACGATTTGGCAGAGGTCGTGGCAAAGGAGGTAGAGGCCCAATAATCTGCTATAATTGTAATCAACCTGGACATTCAGCTCTTGAATACCCAAATACTTATACAACCTATGTTACACATTATTCTGGTCACCTCAGTGATCACCTGAAAACATGTGTTCATGTTCCCTGAAAATATTAAAAGAGACTTTCTCCATGAGAAAAGTGGTTTTCTTTCTTCCTTCAAAAACCATAATAAGAGAGGTCGTCGCATCCTGCTATATGTCTGGGGTGCGACGATGCCTGATCGTCGCACTCTGCCCTAAAACTAGACTATGACGTTGTCGCGTGTTGCTTGTACATAGGGTGCAATGATGCTTAAAGCATAGGAAAATTCAAATTTCACAAATGTTCTAGAAAGGAATCTTCTAGAAGATGAGGTGGCTTCCGATCGGTTTGGATCTTACTTACTTCTTTGATTTAGTGGGATCATCTTAATCTCCTCATCCATCTCTCTTTCACACTATATAAAGAGGGATCTCTCATGGAAAATGCTAATGTTGAATAGGCTAAGATTTTCCTGGAGAGTTCTACTTTAGATTATGCTTGAGAACTTTGTTTTAGTTCTTCAAGTCAGATTTTGGATCTTCTTCATTCAAGGCATTGGAGAAAAGGTGTGTGTGTTGAAGCAAAGAGCCATTGAAAGGGGACCTTGCAACATCAAGGCATGGGTTGTATTCTCCACTTTCCATTTAATTTAATACAACAATACATTTCTTCCCTATAAAAGCATCTCGTCTTCTATTGTATAATTCCTTGATCTTATACATAGACTTCATTAGAATATACATATCTTTGTTTTCCCTCTTTGTTGGTTTGTGATTCTTAGATAGGCTTACCATTCCGCAAACCCAAGGAAGGAGCTACAAGGATGACACTATCGAGGATCAAGTGTCTTTTAAAAGGTATGTCACTTGTACCTCACTAAACTAGTTTATATGACAATGAAGTTTAAGGTGAAGTATGTGTTTTGTTTTGTTTTGTTCTAGTTTCCTGTGGAAGTTAGGGATATATGTTTATGTCCACACTTACCGATTAGTCCGATAACAACCTACACATATTGTAGAGCACTAGATCATGTGACAGAAGATTGTCCTCAATTCCTTGCGAAGTGGCATGCAAGAGGGAATCAAAACCAAAACCCAAATCAGAACATTCAAAAGATATCAGTTGAGAAACTCAATGAAGGACCTAGATAGTAGTTGTCGCGTGTGGGGGAGATAGAATGGGGGTTGATGCAATGAATGGAGGTTGGCATGTAAAGAAATGGGTAAGGAAATAAGCAGGGGCTATGTCGACATTTGACCTAAAGCAAGAAAAGGAGATGTATCAGAGGACAAAAAAAGAGATACTAGGACCGGATTGGGTAGCATCAACATCTTCTATGCTTCTTGGGCTTGAAATGCCTTTGGTCAATGATCGTACTATACCAGAAAAGTCACTTGAGAAGGTAAGTATTCTAAGAGAGTTTTTGAGAATTTGCATAGAATTCATGAAAGATGAAACTGCATTGAATGCATTGTGTGAAATGATTGATCATTGCACACAAGGGAAATTCCTACCGCACAAAGGGTAATGAATCAGGTACTGCGCAAAGAGAGGACCAGCCGAGAGTTCATACTAAGTGCGAAGATTAGGGAATATGATGTAGAAAATGTCATTTTAGACTTGGGTTCCGATGTAAATGTGTTACCAAAGAAAACATGAGAAACGATGGGGAAACCCAAGTTAACATGGTCTCTCTTCTAGATAAGATTGGCAAACCAACAAAAGATAGTACCAATTGGTCGATTGATAGGGATACCTGTGAATATAGATGGGGTGTGTAGTATAGCAGACTTTGAAGTCATCAAAATCATGGATGATAGTCATCCATATCTAGCACTAATGGGGTTAGAATGGGCTTTTGAAAATAAGGCAATTATTAATATGAAGAGGAGGGAAATGATATTTGAGGTAGGAGACTTAAAAGTTACCTCACCATTGGATTCAACAGAAGGAATGAGGTACATAAAACCAATGAAAGGGAACAAAATTGACGACTTGTATAATATGATTATGTGAATGGATGACTATGTTAACCCCATTGCAGATGATGCACTAAGTTGGACAAGCATTAGCTCATGTGCGTTGGACTCAGAGGAAGGTATCCAACATTGGCAACAGAAGATGCACGAAGTATACACCAGACGATGTGCCCGCATTACTCGATCATTGTGTTGGATTGGAATGGAGCTATGTGACCCACCCAAGTATGATGGCTTGACTGACATAGAATCTTTTGTACAGGGGTTTGAGTTGCAGATACCTGAACAAAAAATATTGTTGGCACTAGATGTTGTCTTGAAGACCACTCCATCCAAATGATGGGTTGCACACAAGGAAGGAATAGAAGACTGGCAGCTGTGTAGAATATTGATGCAAGTTAGATTCAGTACTTGGGTGGAGTATACCGCACAGAAATATATAGGGGTAGGTGATCCAACAAATCATGTTGAGCAGTGCAGAAACATATGGAGATCGATATCGAAGAAGGAATGGACGCACAATTTTATACATGCATTGGATACAGTTCCTAATAACTAGAAATGCACGGAGAAATAGTGAATTGGGACCAAATGATTCAAAGGTTTAAGGTAACGTTTACGTTTGAACATGAATCTCCATTACTAGATGAAGCTTTGTAGGCCATTAGAACCAAGATATTTTTAGAAGAAGGGCCAATGGAGGTAGTACATATGTGTAGTTCGCATAGAGCTTCTATTATTGTTCATGAATTACTAGAATGCTATAATGTTGCTAAAGAAGAACAAGACGAGGAAGATCCCGGGAATATAAAAGTACCTGAAACTGAGGGGGAACGTCCAGTAGAAGGACCAAAGCTTGAATATGTTTCATGTACACAGCCACTAAAGACACGGAAGGTAAATATTGGAACAAAAGAAAATCCAAAATTTGCACAGATAGGCGATTACTGGAATGATGAAACTGTGGAGAAGATTGCAGATTTACTACACGAGTATCAGGATCTATTCTCAAATACATTCTCAGAAATGAAAGGGATAGTTGGGGAGTTAGGAGAAATGAAAATCCCTTTGTAACTAGGTGCTAAGCCAATAAGATAGAGACCTTAAAGACTAAATATGAAATTTAAAGAGAAGGTAAAGGCAGAGATAGACCAAATGTTAGAAGTCGAAATCATTGAACCAGTCGTGGAATCAGAATGGATAAGTCCAATGGTAGTGAAAGATAAGAAAACAGAGAAAATCAGGATTTGTGTAGACCTAAGGAAGCTAAATGATGCATGTCTACATGATCCATTTCCAACATCGTTTACAGATGAAGTGCTAGAGAATGTAGGAGGGAAGGAGGCATATTCTTTCACAGATGGATTTTCAGGATATCACTAGATTAAATTTGTGCATGAAGATAGACATAATACTACCTTTGCGACAGAGTGGGGAAGTTATTAGTACACAGTAATGCCTTTTGGGCCGAAGAATGCACCTGCAGTTTTTTCAAGATTAGTTGTCGCAGCTTTTAAGGAATTTATTCATAAGTTCCTTAAAGTTTACTTAGATGATTGGACTATGTTTAATATATTGAAATATCACATAGAAGTACTCAGGTTAATGTTGGATAAATGTAGACAATGTTAGATTTCACTGAATTTGAAGAAATGTATTTTCTACGCGCCTTTTGGAATTTTTTTGGGCCATGTGGTATGTAAGCAGGGCTTATTAGTGGATCCTACCAAGGTTGCAGTGATTTTGGACTTGCAATCACCCACATCAGTCAGATAGTTGAGAGAAACCCTAGGCCATACAGGATACTACAAAAATTTCATTAAGGGTTATGCATAGATTACAACACCTATGGATAAGTTGTTGAAGAAAGAAGCTAAGTTCCAGTGGAATGAGGACTATCAGAAAGGTTTGGATACATTGAAGCCGAAATTAGTGACTGCGCCAATTTTGATATTTCCATACTGGGGAAAGGAATTTCAAGTTCATATGGAAATGTCGTCCACAAATTTAGGCACATTATTATCCCATCCAGGAGAAGGAGACATAGACCATCCAATTACATTTGCAAGCAAGAAGTTGTCAACGGCAAAAAAGAATTACGCTGCCACTGAAAGAGAAGGATTAGAAATGGTATATGTGTTGCAGAAGTTTAGACGTTATTTATTGAGTTCTCATTTTAAGATGTATACAGACCATTCTGCACTATGACACTTAGTGAACAGGCTAGTGTTGGGGGGGAGAATATGCAGATGGTTGTTGTTGTTCCAAGAATACGATTTTGAGGTTGTTGTGAAACCATGAAAGTTGAATGTAGGACCAGATCACTTATCGCGCATACTATCAGGAGAAGATGTGGGGAATCTAGATGATAGCTTGTTGGGTGTGCAGTTATTTGCAGTTAAAATGGTGGATGACTACTTCGTAGACATTGTGCAATTTTTAAGTATAGTAATGGCCTCGTCAGACATGACAGTTGTGAAAAAGAAACAGTTAGTGGTTAAATCAATAGATTAATAGCTAATTGCAGGGAACTTATACAAGTTAGGTGTAGATGGAATATTAAGACGATGTGTGTTAGAGCATGAAAGGCCAATGATACTCTCAGAAGTGCATGAAGGAATTGCAGGAGGACACTATACAGGTAAAGCGACCACGCAAAAGATTTTGTGCATAGGGATCTGGTGGCCCACACTTCACAAGGATGATAAAGAATACCGCCAGGCATGCGATGTTTGTCAAAGGGTGGGAAAGCCATCCAGAAGGGAGGAGATGCCTTTGCACCCACAGGTTACTCTATAGGCATTTGATAAATGGGAAATAGAATTTTTTGGACCAATCAACTCACTAGAGAGAAGATCAGGAGTTAGGTATATAATCACTGCGAGAGAGTATTTGACTGGATGGGAAGAAGAAGCACCAGTCATGGACTACACCATGGAGATTGTTGTGTACTTGAGAATGTAGTTACACAATTTGGATGCTTGAACAGTCTACTGAGTGATCAGGGGGCACACTTCCTGAATAAGTCAATTGCAGCATTGACTGAGGAATTTCAAATTCATCATCAAAGGAGTACGATGTATCACCCTCATGCCAATGGGACAGTAGAATCCTTTAATAAAATTATGGAGAATTCTCTGACAAAGATCTGCAATGTAGGAATGGATGATTGGAACTTGAGGATCCCTGCAGTATTATCGGCATATAGGACTACAAGTAAAAAGTTGACTGGATAGACACCTTTTAGGTTGGTCTATGGGCAAGAAGTAGTAATGTCGATGGAGTTTATTGTGCCTACCATGCACATTTCATCGATTACTGATATTTAGGACTATGGCATAGTAGAGGAGAGATTGTCACAGTTGCTACAGGTTGAGGAATATTGATTTGTCATAGGGTTCCATCAGCAAGTCTAGAAGGCAAGAGAAAAGGCATGGCATGATAAACATATTAAACAGAAAAAGCTTCAAGTGGGGGACTTAGTATTACTATAAGATGGCAAGTTTATGCATCATCCAAGAAAGTTTTGAATGCATTGGTTTGGACCATACGTAATTAAGTATGTGACAGAGGCAAGTGTTGTGCAGTTGGAAACATTGAATGGTGAAGTATTGGGAGGAATGGTGAATGGCAGTTGGTTCAACCTTTATAGGGACGATCGACCTCCCATGCACTAGGATGAATTGCGCAAGAATACCATAGTAGTGTATTATAGTAAGAAAAAGGACAAAAAGAAATAAAAAGTGAAAAAAAGAGAAAAGAAAAACAAACGAAAAACAGGAAAAAATTAAGCAGGTTACAACGACAGTAAGTGCGCAGAAGAAGTGAGTGTTGCGCAGATGTATAAAAATGTTTCGAGCAGGGAGATTACATGCAGAAGCTAGAAAATTTCACAGAACATGACTAACAAGACCGTTAAAAGCATTAAAAGGTGAAAATGACGGTTAAAAAGCGTTAATGACAAAGCATAAAGACGACACGTATTCATAAATGGAAAAATTCGTTGGTGATCGTGACAGATTGGCGGTACAAGGAAAAATTCCAGTGGTAGATTTGGTAACAAAGAATCATTAAATCATACATTGAGTACACAACCGGTGGATTAGACCATTAGTTCAGGCGTGAAAGTATAGGGACAATTGTCAAAGGGTTATAAAAGCACACCAGGGGCTGACAGGGAAAGGGTATTTGCATGAAGAAGCGTTGTGAGAATACAGAGTAGACCATGGGTGATCTAGAGTCGACACAGAGTAGTTGCATTATCTAAAAAGGGGATCATTGTTCACAGGGAACAATGTCACCACCAAAATTTGGGGCACCAGTTGTCATAGCATGAAATCCATCCCAAACGCAGCCACCAGTCACACCAGAATTCAAGGAAATGCCTGGAGCTTCGACTTCATATTTAGGGTTTCCCAGGGATTACATACCACCAAGAAAGGACACTGCACCACGGGTTAGACTACCCAAGGATGCCAAGTACTTGTTGGTTAAGCCAAACATACCACCCGGTGTCATTATTGTTCGCTTCAAAATAGGGATGAACCACATGTATATCCAAGCTAAAAGAGACACGACATGCCAGTGGCTGCCAACAAGCTAGAAGTTGAAAAAAGAGGATGTATGTCTTATTGTCAAATATTAGGACGAGGAATGGAAAGTTATAGCTAAAGAAACAAAGCACCCTGATGAGGAAGAGGAATGAGACAATTAAGATGAAGAACTAGATGAGGCACAAGGCGGTGAACAATGAAATGGTGTAGGGGACACACAGGAGACAGTCCCAAACGTAGGGGAAAAGAGGAAAGACAAGGGTAAGGGGACAACAACAATTCCACACTAGAAGATGAAAGCACATAAATCACGAGCCATATACACCTTGACTAATGATGATATTGATAGAATTGTCTACCAAGTGAGGGATGCCACAGAGGAGGCAGTTCAACAGGTGTTACAGCTATAGGAAGACATGAGCAAGAAGGTGTAAGAGTAGTTGACGACATTGCAGCAATGGTTGGAGGTAATGAGCATAGAACCAGAAAGAATATATGTTTAAGGTCAACCTGCAAGCACGGATGGAACAGGGGCCACCACTTCGTACATTCTAGAGATCATAGCAAGGAGCCAAATTTTCAAGATCTCACCTGAAGTAATTGAGTTCCTTACGCAGGAGATGAAGGAACAGGCACAAGTACTAAGTCACCTAGGATTAGTCTTGTCACAGATACCCATGGAAGCCTTACAAGGCTTGTGGGTAGGGGTGGAGCAGGAAATACAATTCCGCACAGAATCAATGACAAAGGAGTTAACCAAGGTAGTGGTGGATAAGGCAAACCTCCAGAAGGTTCATAATGAAGTATTGCAGGAGAAGGATGAGGTCGAACAAAAGGTCTAAAGGATACAACAAGTTGTCCATAAGACATATAGGGAGATTCCCGAGATACCAGTAGTGATAGAATCCATGATAGAGGAGCAAATATCAAAAATCAGCGAATTAATTCAAGGATTTTGCAACAGAATTGGAGAGTTGGAAGCGTGCATCACGCCAGGTACACCAACTGCAGAGAAGGAAAAAAGAGACAGAACAACCTTAACCTCAATTGCAAACATTAAGANGCAAATATCAAAAATCAGCGAATTAATTCAAGGATTTTGCAACAGAATTGGAGAGTTGGAAGCGTGCATCACGCCAGGTACACCAACTGCAGAGAAGGAAAAAAGAGACAGAACAACCTTAACCTCAATTGCAAACATTAAGAGTCTTGGTGAGGAGTGCACGAGGCTATGTGAAGAAAGCAACATGAGGATTTGGACACAACTAACGGTGAATACAGAGCTAAATGAAATCGAGGAAAGAGTAAGAAGTGCACAGGAGAAGGTGCGGAAATCCAATGAAAGCATAAACACTCTGCCACCAGTGGAATGCATGAGGGCCATCCTTCCGAATAGACAAATATAAAATGAGATAGAGCAGATGAAGCCAGCTCAAAAGACTATTGCATGGTGATTGGAACCCCTGCAGGAAGAAGCAGTCAAGATAATAGGGGGATTCGCAGCGACGCATGGCATGGTGAAGCAAGTCGAGCAAGACTGTGAGGAGAAGCTTATGACACTAACATCAAAGGTCGTAGAAGAAATCTTGGAGATGGAGGCCGAGGCAAAGAAAGAAGTCGCAACAACCCAAGAGACATTGCAAAAATTTATGGAATCGTGGAAGGGAGCAACTCAACAGGCTTGAGTGGCTCAGGACGAGCCATAGGTGAGTGTTGGGGGCCTAATGGACAAGAATTTTGGATGTAATTTTGAGAAATATCCTAAGGGTTGAGAAGTGCGCAGTAAAGGTTCATTCAGGAGTGGAGTGCACAGTAAAAGCGCATTTCGCGGTGCACAAGGAAATAAAGCAAGGAGATAAAGCAGGAAAAGCAGTGTGTAGGCGAAAAGGAAGAAAAGCACCATGCAGACGCGAAAGCAAGAAAAGAACGCACGAACTATGTGTTATCATGAGTTGTAATGAGTCATAAAGAGTTGTCATAGGGTTTTGGGATAAGATAGTAGGGTTTTGAGTCATAAACTCTGTGTATAAATATGTAATGGGTTGGGAAGAATGGGGTTTGTTGAAAGTAAGAGAATAGGTTGTTGTTGTTGTTGTTACTGAGAGAATAGGTTTAGAATGAGAGAGAGTCTATGGTTGAAGGTTTAGGGGAGAGTTTGGCAGAGAGAGGCTTGCACTATAGAGTGGCTAGGCAGGATGGGGAATGATATCATGATGTATCTATTGTAGCATAGTGCGCAATCCTGAGATGAATTGCATGAAGAATAATAAAGAAGTTAGTCGTTGTGGACGTATCCCAAGGATTGGACGTTAAATTATGTGTATGAATGTGTATTTTTATGTGATTGTACATGGATGTTTTGTTTATGCATGATTAGATCTAGCTTTGTTTGTTATATGAGTGTTCCAGTGAATGATCTATGTCGTAATCTGCATTATAATGGTGATGTATAATTGATTTTACCAATTAATCAAGGGATAAGAGACCCAGAATATTGCGCACATGGTATATAAGTATCAATGAACATGTTGATGATCTCACATACCCTCATCTCTGTAGAAACTTGGTTCATGTAGTCCCAATAGATACCTCAGGTGAGACTTCACTTGCATGCAGGTGATGTCGAAAGGGTCGGTGTCTGAAGGGTTTTGTTGGTTAGATAACTTGAACCTAGGGTCTTACAACCGTGCGCCAACAACCTTTGTATTAGTGAACCTAATTTTACAGTGCTTTTTAAGGTTAAACATTATACACTAACTAATTAAATTTTTACGTAAATTAAAAAATGAATTATTTGATATATGATTGGTAGAATGTGTGAAATAACTTTGATTAGACAATTTCTCACCTTATTCTTGCTGGCTAGGTGAAAAAAGATAAAAATAAAAATTTCACATCACATGCTTTGAAATAAATGTTTTTGGTCATGGGTTCAATGAAGGGGTTGGGGTAATTTAAATCTCGTTGCAACCTATAAGTTCACATGGTCAGAAACAAATATTTTCAGTCATGAGTTCAATGAAATTGATTGCAATATAGGAATTAAGCAAGGTTGTCCCCTATCCCATACCCTTTTTGGCATTTACATTGACAAGTTAGAAGATTTTTTGGAAGTCGTAGGTTGTGTTGGACCAACTCTTACTGGTATAGTAATCATCCTTCTTCTCTATGTCAATTATATTGTTCTTATGGCAAGTAATCCTTATTACCTTAGCTAGAAACTTAGAATCCTCAAGGACTTCTGCTCTAATAAGGGTATGACTGTGAACATTGACAAAATGAAGGTTATGATCATTAAATCCAACAAGATCACCTACGATAATTTTGTATATGACAACAATATCTTGGAGGAAGTGTCTTCGTACAAGTATCTTGGAATTGATATTCATCACAAGCCCAATTGGAACTATAGTACTGAGAAAAGGATAAATGGAGGGTGGAAAGACTATTATGGGCTTGAAAATAACTATAAATTAGTAGACCTTTGACTTGTCGGAACACCAAGCATTGATGGTTCATCACTCATCTCTTCGTTTCAGTCGGTTGAGAAGTTTACCTACATCTGAATACAGTTGTTCAGGCGATAACCCAGCACACTACACCAGTTGGTTGAGTAGTTGACGTGCCTAACAGTCGAACAGTTGACCAACAGTTGAAGATAGTCATATGGTGGATCGACCAGCCCAGCAATCAACTATGAGTTGGAGACATAGGCGGTTGGGTTGAGCCGACTCGACAGAGCAGATTTGGTGGAGTCAACTCTAACAGTCAGTGGTTACGTGTGGATGAGATATTTCGAATTCTATGGAAATAAGTTAGATCTTGGGGCTATAAAAAGTAGACCCCTTGGGTCTTTTTCATCATGGCGATCGGGCGAACAAGATCCAATATGCATTGTGATGTTATGATCATGGTTCACCTTGCTTAAGTCTTGTAATGGTGTCTTTAGACAGCACCCCTTATCTTCAAAAAAAATTGTTCCTCTTCGATTATCTACAGTAATTTGTATTATGCTTCATGTCATGTTCCACCCCATTCCCCAACATGATATCAAAGTCAATGGTTTAAAACCTCGACCTGTTATCTGCAAACCTTGTTGAGTCAGATTTGTTGTGTGATTGACTCTAGGCCAGTGGTTTTATGATTGGAACTTAATTAAACAGACCAGTCTTTGTCTAGATATCTAAGATGGCTTTGAATATTGATCCTCTTGTTATGAATGGATCAAATTATGGAATATCGACACCAGATATGGAAAACCTACTAAAGAGAAAAGGATTGTGACAGTATACGAAGCTTGTGATTTCAGATCCAGCAGATGATCAGGTGAAGTTCGTTGTTGATGGCAAGAAGGATGAGGTTGTAGGAGTCATCACAACCTACATTTTGTGGGAGATCTAATTTCACCTCAGTGCAATTGACTGCACTCATCAAGTCTAGAAGAATTTGAAGTCATTGTTCAACAGATTTTATGAGAGACACATCATGCAGTTGGAGAAAGAGTTGATCTCTCTCGATCCTCATTATTTTGAGAGAATGGAGGACTATTTTCCATGTGTCAAATAACTCCAGTTGAAATTGGACATATGTGGAAAGAACTATCAGAAGTAGGATGGACAACTCATCCAGTTGGTCCTGATGAAATTGAGAATACCATTCGACATGTTTGTGTCGACTTTCCACACCAACTGGAAAGCATGCAAGGAACATGGTAAGGATTATACCTTTGAATATTTATGTGGTATTTTGATTACTAATCAACATAGATTGCTTGAAGAAGGAAATCTTGGTGGTAAACACCAGGCCCACATGCTCTAGTGAAAGGGAAAGATGGATCCCAGGGATAGAGTATGGGTTGATGCCTCTACATAGAAACCTTAGAGACAAGAAGATGCACCACAATGAATTCGACACAAGAAGAAATGTCACTACTATGGAAAGAATGGGCATGTGGAGAAAGTCTTTTATAAAAAGCGAGACGACTTAAAGGAGAAAGTTAAATGCCTTGAAGGAGACGTGTTTGTTGTACACCGACCCACTGATAATTTCACCTTCTAAGTCAAAATTTCTCGCACTTTCTTGTCTCATTATGCATAGAATGAATGGGTAGTTGACTTTGGAAGCATTCATCACATTGTTAAGGATTCCTCCATGTTCACATGGTTGGATGAAGCTAAGGAGAGTAAAATCTATGTTGTTGATGATTTTTCTCTAGATGTTGTTGGTCAAGGTGATGTTGCTTGTTGACATGAGAATATTGTCAATGTCTATCATGTGCTAAATCTAATTGTCAGACTGTTGTATGTTGCTCAGTTAACATAGACAGATAAGATTGTGAAATTTTGGCCATACCGGTTCTATGTTTGTGATTTGAAGAAAGGAAAGTTGATTTTTGTCGGTGGGCATTTCGACCTGACAGAAAGATTGTATAAGTTCTATGATACAACTCAACTCGACAATGAACTGACTGCACTTGTTTCTCACACTGATGAGAGACGTCAAATTTGACATGAGAAAGTCAAATCTGAATTTCCAAAGTTTGCAAGAGTTGGCAACTCATAACATGGTTGCTTGTTTTTCGAAGGTGTTTCCCCCTGAAGCAGTCTGTAACGGTTGTGTACTTGGGAAGCATCATAAAGCACCATTTAACTCTATAAAAGTGTACATAGCACAAAGCCTACTAGAACCGATTCACAGTGATGTATGCTACATCAATCTAACTTCATTGGTAGGTGCAACGTATATTTTAACGTTCATTGATGATTTCTCTCATTTTACATGGGTCTTTTTCCTGAAGAATAAGAAACTTATCTTTGAGAAGTTCAAGGAGTTTCAGACCTTTGTTGAAAATCAATGTGGTCAACCCATCAAATGCTTGAGATCAGACAATGGTGGTGAGTATCTCAATCGACCCTTTGAAGAATACCTGCTTTTATCTGGTATTTACTGGCAATGGTCGATTCCTCACACACATCGGCCAAATGACTTCCTAGAACATAAGATTCGAACATTAGTCGAAATGGCTAGATGTATTTTGTAGGCTAAAGACCTGCCCCCTCACTTCTGGGATGAAGCAATGTATTGTGTAAACTATCTACTCAATCACTTCTCAACTCATGTTGTTCCTTATCTTCACCTATTCCTTATGTTCCTAGATGGGCTACCAATACAATTGAAGTTTCTAGAGATGATGTTGGAGATGTGATCAAGGAGGATATCGGTGGCAACCCACCTTTTCCAACTGGCACAAAACAATTTTCTGGCAATTTTGGTAATTTACTATTTTTAGCAGTTTTCACTTCTTGAGTCGTTTTGAGGCCCTAAACAATGTTTTTTGCGGAAAATAGGTATGTATTATGGAATTTCATAAAATGAATCTCCTCGAAAATACCTTTCCAACGGGATATCATACGCCTAAAATGGAGATCGTATGCAAAAGTTACGACCCCGGGAAGTTGATGTACTAACTTACCCAAACGGAGCCCACATGACTTTTGGCACTAAATCTCCTAGGGTTAGGTTTTTGGATGTCTAAGGTTTTTGACATTCTTGTTTATTGTAAAATGGCCTTCAGAGCCTCATTGTAATCATCTTCTTGCGATTCCAAGGAGTCGTCACATCTCTTCTCAGAGATAAGTTGTCACCATTCTAGCGAGTCTTTCACTCTGTATTTTTACAGTCTCTATACATTTGTTTCATTAATAGAAATCGCGTATTACTATATATCTGTGTTTTATGGTTGCATCTCTGATACATTTATGTTATATTATTGAATATCTGTGATATCTTTGTGCATTTCTTTATTACATCTCTGCTCTCATTTCATGCCGAAAATAATCTGGATCAGTGGTATCAGAGCAGGTTGCTCTTGATCATTTTGTTCAATGCATGTCCCCGATGAGGTCTAAGTATAGCAAGTTGGGTCTCGAGCTTGTCTCACTAGAAGACAATCGCTCTCTCATGCCCAAGAAACCCTCCATGGCGGAAGAAAATAAAAACGATGGAGCAGACGATCCTATCAGTCTGTTGCTTGAGCAAGCTCTCACACGACAAAGGGACGAAATGATGGAGAATTTTTCCCAAATCCTTCAACGTCTGCCGATAGTAACAGGCGCATATTCATCAAGCGGCCACTTTGGAGGCACCTCGTCTTTCAAAGTAAAAGTTAATTTTGATATTCTTATATTTGAAGGACAGATAGATGCAAAAGCCCTAGACAAATGGTTAAATCTACTAGAAGGTTATTTCTATGTTCACAATTTTTCCGACAAAGAAAAGATCACCTTCGCACTCCTTAAAGCTCTCCCCCATGTCAAACATTGGTGGGAAACTTACTGAGAGCAAAGTTCCATAGAGGAGTCTGGAATATATGGGGCCGAGCCCACTTGGGAATTTTTTGTGGATGCAGTAAAGGAACAGTATTACCCTGTTGGAAACTATGAGGACCAGTACATGAGATGGACCACACTTCGGCAAGAGAGGGGCCAAGCAATTCCGGAGTTCACCAATACCTTCCATACCTTGCGCACCAAATTGGGTATCAAAGACTCTGAACGACATTTGGTTCTAAAATACCGTAGGGCTCTACACAGATACATCCAAACTAAAATGGATTTGTTGGACATCTCATCACTCGGTGCTGCTTATCGATATGTTGTTAAAATTGAGCAGCAATTTAAGCACCAGAACAAACGGGAGTTTGGGGCTGCAAATCCGCAACAACCAAAGTATGACAAAGACGGCCCTAACAAATAGTCTCCTGAAAACCAGTCCAAGCCACAAGAAAAAAGGGTCACGGGAAGACAAAGAAGGACACCAAAAAATGGTGTGATTTCCACAAAAGCCCCTGGCACAACACCGATGAATGTCACTCAAAACAGTCATTGGTGGTCGAGATCAAATACAAGGAGATGAACCTTGATTCAGAATCTCATTATGAAAATACTGGTAAAGGACAGATCATTGACACAAACCCCACTACTATTGTCGAGGCCGCAAAATTTCAACTAGAAGAACCAACAGATCCTGAAGAGGGGGAGTGCCTTTTTCATTCCCAGATGTGGGTGAAGGGGACCCCGCTGCATTTTATTGTTGATAGCGGAAGCCAAAAGAAACTCATCTCAGCAGAGGTCGTGAAACAGTTGGGATTGTCGACAAAACCACACCTGCAGCCATACAACATCGGGTGGCTTCGTCAAGGATGAGATCTTTGTGTCAGCCTACAGTGTCGATTGTCATACGGTATCCATCCCTTCAAGGATGAGGTATTATGTGATGTTGCCCCACTGGATGTTTGTGATGTTCTCTTGGGCCAGCCATATATGTGGAGACGCCATGTTGTTTATGAGTCTCGACCGTGAAGTTTCATTGTTTCTCTAGGGGGTCATCTCTACAGAATATCAGAGGTAGTTCTGACTATTATTCCACCTAAACGGTGCCACAAGGTAGTATCTCATACTACAAAATTCAGCTTCTTCACAATCTATTCAAAAGGGGAACAAAAGGACATTGCAACCACTACAGAGTTTCCCCAAGCACCTTCTATCCAACAGAAGCAGATCGACAAGGTTGCAGCAAAGTGCATAGATTCCTTCTGCACATCATCCTCTCGTGTAGCTCGACTTGTTGAACAGCCTCAACCTCAATAGGTTTGTGATAGACTTCCACAAACGGAGCAGTGCGACGTCTCCGGCAAGGCAAGCAGCTCACCAAGATTCAGATTCAACAACTGTTTTTTCCTCTCCCTCGGGTACTCAACGCAATGGATACCATTGCTTCCTAAGGAGGGAGGATTGATCCAGTTGGATATCGGTGGCCACCCACCTTTTCCAACTGGCTCAAAACAGTTTTCTAGTAATTTTGGTAATTTACTACTTTTAGCAGTTTTCACTTCTGGAGCCGTTTTGAGGCCCTAAACAATGTTTTTTTGGGAAAACAAATTTAAAATATGAAAGTTCGCAAAATGAATCTCCCCGACGATACCTTTCCAACGGGCTATCATACGCTTAAAACGGAGATCATATGCAAAAGTTACGACCCTAGGAAGTTGATGTACTAACTTATCCAAACGGGGCCCACATGAATTTTGGTGCTTCATCTCCTAGGGTTAGGTTTTTGGATGTCTAGGATTTTTGACATTCTTGTTTATTGTAAAAAGGCCTTCAAAGCCTCATTGTAATCATCTTCTTGATAGAGCGAGTAGTCATCACATCTCTTCTCAGAGATAACATGCCACCATTCTAGCGAGTCTTTCACTCTATACATTTCTTTCATTAATAGAAATTGTGTATTACTGTATATTTGTGTTTATGGTTGCATCTCTGATACATTTTTGTTAGATTATTGAATATATGTGATATCTTTGTGAATTTCTTTATTATATCTCCACTCTCGTTTCGTGCCGAAAATAATCTGAATCAGTGGTATCAGAGCAGGCTGCTCTTGATCATTTTTTTCAGTGCATCACCCCAACGAGGTCTGAGTATAAAAAGTTGGGTCTCGAGCTTGTCTCGCTGGAAGACAATCGCTCTCGCACGCCCAATAAACCCTCCATGGCGGAAGAAAAGGAAAACGACGGAGTAGACTATCCTATCAGTCTGTTGCTTGAGCAAGCTCTCACGCTACAGAGGGACGAAATGATGGAGAATTTTTCCCACATCCTTCAACGCCTGTCGATAGCAACAGGCGCATATTCATCAAGCAGCCACTTTGGAGGCACCTCACCTTTAAAGGTACAAGTCAATTTTGATATTCCTGTATTTGAATGACATATAGATGCAGAAGCCCTAGATAAATGGTTAAATCTGGTAGAAGGTTATTTCTCTGTTCACAATTTTTTCGACAGAGAAAAGATCACCTTCGCACTCCTTAAAGTTCTCCCCCATGTCAAACATTGGTGGGAAACTTACTAGGAGCAAAGTTCCACAGAGGAGTCTGGAATATATGGGGCCGAGCCCACTTGGGATTTTCTTTGTGGATGCGGTAAAGGAACAGTATTACCCTATTGGCAACTATGAGGACCAGTACATAAGATGGACCACACTGCGGTAAGAGAGGGGACAAGCAGTTCTGTAGTTCACCAATACCTTCCATACCTTGTGCACCAAGCTGGGTATCAAAGACTTCGAACGACATTTGGTTTTGAAATACCATGGGGATCTACACAAATACATCCAAACTGAAATGGATTTTCTTGACATCTCATCACTCGGTGTTGCTTATCGATATGTTGTTAAAATCGAG
>SNQJ01S0097828.1:0-16830 GCA_010110895.2 Picea sitchensis | reverse complement strand
TTGCTGGGTTTTCTTCCCCTAGAGGGTTTCCCAGGATAAATGCTGTGTCTCTTGTGAATGTGTATTTCTCAGTGATCTTGTTCTTATGTTTCTATTATCTATTGAAATGCAAAGAACTATAATAATGGCATAAACATTAACATAATATTGCAGAGTATGAGGCTCTTATTCAAGGCCTCAGAAAAGAAAGATATTTGAAAATAAAAGGAATAAGAGTGATTGGTGATTCTAAAATTGTAATGAGAAGGTAAAGGATATGATTCATTGCATTTATAATCGCCTTAAAAACTACCAACGCAAGGTAATGAATTTAATTGATCTTTTTTAAGCTTTTGATATTATCTCTATATCAATAGCATTAAATGTTGAAGTTTATATGTTAGCTAATGTTGCTTCCATATTGATCCCTTTGACAAATATTTCTCTTGAAAATTTTTTGGTAGAACTAATTTCCAGGCCCTTAGTCTCCGACAATATTACAAATTGGAGGGTTTTTGATGATGATGACTAGATCATAAAATTTCTTACACAAGAAGGAACCTTTAAATATTCTATCATTGATGAAGATCAACACAACCAAGAAATAAATGAAGCTTCTTTAGGTAATGTGTCATATCCATAATTGGCATCCCAAAAAATATAGTAAGTTTAGAAAAATTCTACGATTTGCAAGATATATTCAAAATCAAAACAAATTGAAAAACTAATAGTTCCTCAATGCAATATGAAACAATAAATTTAGGAACTGAACAAAACCCCCAAAATATCAATCTAGGAATAGATTTCTCCCATTCAAAGTGTAGCACTTTCATAGATTGTTTTAAGGAATATAAGGACATCTTTGCTTGGACTTATGACGATCTCAAAGTATATGACACAAAAATCATCCAACATGTCATTCCTACTAGAAGTGATGCTAAGCCTATACAACAAAAGCCTAGGAAAATTCATCCTAATCATGAACCTCAAATCAAGAAATAATTAAACAAATTGTTATAGGATAAAATTATTTTCCCGGTTAGACATTCAGAATGGGTTTGTAATTGAGTTATAGTTTGGAAAAATAATGGGGATATTAGGAATTGCATTGATTTTCGGAATTTGAATAAAGCTTCAGAAAAGGATAATTACCTTGTTCCACTAATGAAATAAATTCTATAAAAGGTAGTTGGTGCTCAAATGTTTTTCTTATTAGATGTTTCTCTGGTTATAATTAGGTCTTGGTATCACAACCAAATCATACCAAAACTACCTTTATAACTAAGTGGGGAACCTATGCATACCGGAAGATGCCTTTCGGTTTGATTAATGTTGGAAACACTTTCCAAAGAGCCATGGACAACTCTTTTAGAGGTCTAATAAATAAATCCATGGATGTTTATCTAGATGACATTGCAGTTTATTCTTGAGACATAAATGAACATTTTCATCATTTAAGACAAATCTTTGATCGATGCAGACGATATGGAATTTCCTTAAATCCTAAAAATACCATTTTCATGGTAATAGAAGGGAAACTTTTGGGTTTCATTGTTTCTAAACTTGGGATTGTAATAGATTATGAAAGAACCAATTTTGTTTCACAAATTTATTTTCCTCATAATAAAAACAAATGCAATCTTGTTTGGCGAAAATTAATTTCGATAGGAGATTTGCCCCTAGCTTCACCAGAATTGTTAAAAATTTATAGGACATGATTAAAAAGAACTCTACATTTAGATGGAATGAAAAATAAAGAGAATCCTTTAGAAATATTGAAGAATAAATTTTCAAGCTCCTTTAATGAGTCCAGATTTCGAGAAATATTTTCTTTTGTATACTTTTGCATTTGATGTTTCTTATGAAGTTGTTTTGACTGAAAAAAATGGTGAAGGTTCTAAAATTCCCATATATTTTATGAATTCTAGTTTACAAGGTGCATAATTGAATTACCTTGATATTGATAAATAGGATTATGTTGTTTTTAAAATAGTGAAAAAATTTCTCCCGTATCTTTTGAAATCACACAAAAAGGTCATTGTACCTCATCCTTCAATTAGGAACTTGTTAGCTCAAAAATATTTGGGTGACAAAAGAGAAAATTGGATGAACACACTTCAAGAATATGAATCTGATATCAAGCCAAAAAATATTGTAAGAGGACAAGGTTTGTGAAAATTAGTAGTTGATTCAGAGAACTCTCAGGTAAGTGATCAAAGTGGGTGGGAAAATGAACTTGAGGTGAGCAATGATTTCTTATATGTACATACATCGAATTTTTATTGGTATAATGAAATCAAATATTATTTGAGTCATGGTTATTCTCATGAATCTTTAGAGCCTAAGAAAAAAATAGATTTAAGGTTAAAATAAACTAAATACAAATTGATTGATGGAACACTTTTTAGAAAAAATTATGATAACGTGTTTTTAATATGCCTTGAAAAACCGGAAGCAGATAAGGTGTTGGCTCAACTTCATGATGGACCAGCCGGTGGAAATTTTGGTTGGGAGAAAATGACACACAAGTTTATAAGGTTCGGCTACTATTGTCCTACCTTGTTCTGAGCTGGTTATTCATATGCAAGAAAATGAAAATTATTCCAAACATCGGTTGGAAGAGAAAGGAAACATGCATTTCCATTACAACCTGTTGAAGTGGAAATTCCATTTGAGCAGTGGGGCCTAGACTTTATTGGATAAATCAACCCCAAATATTCACAGTCCCACAAATATATTCTAACCAAAATTGATTACTTTATGCGATGGATTGAAGCCATTCCTCTTAAGCAAGTTAACGAAGAACAAGTGATCTTGTTCCTTAATCAGTTCATAATTTTCAATTTTGGTGTCCTAAATTCCTTATTTTTTGATAATGCATCATACTTCTCATCCCTCAAAATAACTAAATTTTATTTTGAGAAAGGGATTATGGCTAAGTATTCGACGAACTATTACCCCTAGGGGAATGGTTTATTTGAATCAACAAATAAAAACTTAATTCAAATATTAAAAAATATTGTTCATGAACACCAAGTAAATTGGCACAATTTTTTTTTATAATGCATTATGGGTAGGAAGAGTAACTCCCAAGTAGTCAATAGGGAATTCACCTTATTTCATACTTTATGGGAAAGAAGTCATTCTACCTCCCAATATTTTTCTTCCTTCTTTATAGTTAGCCCAATCTATCTAAGAAGAACCTTTTTCTAAGATGCAAAGGGGAATTGATGCATTAATTAAATAGGAAGAAGAACGTGATAAAACCAAATAAAAGTTTCATGAACATCAAACAATAATCAAAATACCATTCAACAAACATTCAAATAATGACAAACAATTTTAGGTCAGAGATCTAGTCCTGAAATGGGACAAGGCTCATGGAGAAAAGGGAAAACATACCAAGTTTCAACATCCAGGAACATTTATTATTTCCAAAAAACTTGGCCCATCAACATTTATTTTGCAAACTTTAAATAGAGATATTGAAAACCTCCCTGTCAATGGCCAAATTCTTAAAAAATACTTTGCCTAGTCATGCAAAATGGCTATTTGTACATATTGTAATTTTTTTTATTTCTCTGTAAAAGTGCTATCATTCATTACATTATGGTAATACACAAGAAGGCTTATCTTGATTTTAAATATTGAAGGGTATTCCTTTGATCATTATATCTTTAAGGAAATATTTTCTTGTTATTAAAGACAAAAATCCTAACATATGAAAACTTATGTAAATATTTTATAAGAGCTTCATCCATCATGAATAAAGTTGGAAACAATGATAATTATAAGTGGAAGTAAAATCTTAGAATTAGTTTTTATCCACCTGAATTTTTCCATTCAAAATACCTCTCGTATCACCCCGCTTCCATCAGACTCATTACGTAAAGAAATATCTTATAAATTAATATATTTAAAAGAGTGTAAAGTTATGAAATGGAATTTGAAAGGAATTACAAGTGTGGGAAGTAAAATAAAACCCATCAAGGCTATGGACGCTTGCTGGTAGTGGAGAAATACTTGTATGATACTAAGGCACCATCGTTAGGGCTATGAACGCTCACATGCAACAAAGCAATGTCAGGTCTAAGAGAGATGTGCAACAAACATGAGCAAGGTTTGATGTGTACAGAGACTCAAATCCTTTGATATAATTTCATAACTAGTTTGAATCTTGTTGTGTCATCCCGTCTTTTCATGCTCTTGCAAAATGTTACGATAAGAACATAATAGTCATGGCAGTAGTTATGTAAAATGTACAATGTACAATGTGATTATCGTCCTATTATCTTACACAGAAAGAAAAATGTGTTTATCTCTTGTACATTTTACATAATCACATTGTACCTTGGCTTGATCAAGATGTCATGGAAGTACCCAGACCTCAACATCCGTTACCCAAACATCTTGAAAAGTGGTTACCAAAATTTGACCTCGATTCGAAGAAATCAGTTGAGGATCATATCAAAAAATTCATGTTAGTTGTTAGGCTTTGAAACATCGAACACAAAGATGTCGTGTGTAGTCTATTCCCTTACACCTTTGAAGGAAATGCCTCCACGTCGTATTTTTCACAAGAGTGTACATTTTACACAGAAATACAAATGTTTTTTATCTCTTGTACATTTTACATAATCACATTGTACCTTGGCTTGATTAAGATGTCATGTCAGTACTCGAACCTCAACATCCATTACCCAAACATCCTGAAAAGTGGTTACCAAAATTTGACCCCGATTCGAAGCAATCAGTTGAGGATCATATCAAAAAATTCATGTTAGTTGTTAGGCTTTGAAACGTCGAACACAAAGACGTTGTGTGTAGTCTATTCCCTTACACCTTTGAAGGAAATGCTTCCATGTGGTATTTTTCACAATAACCCCAAACTATCGCTTATTGGGACAAGTTTCAGACATTTTTCTTAGAAAATTTTGGGGATGATAAATCCCCAGAAGTTTTAGTAATGGAATTGTCCAACATGAAAATGAACCCCAAAGAGAAATTCAAGGATTTCAATCAGATATTCCTTACGCTTAAAAATAAAATCCCTACAGAATTGATGCATGTTGAAAACTTGATTATTTCATACTATGCTAAAGCCCTACATCATAATATAGCTATATGGGTTTATAGGTCTAAGAAAAACACATTGCTAGAATCTTTTGAGGAGGCAGTCCTCATTGAAAATCATATTCTGAGTTTAAAGGATAATGAAAATGTGGAAGATGAATCAACTTCCTCTTCTAAAAAGAAAATAGAAATCCTTATCAGACCTTCCCCACATAAAAAAGAACAAGAAACTTTAGACTTGGAGGGTTTACATAAAGCCTTTCATAAGTTATATAATCAATTCATAGACTTGAAAAGATATGTTGAAGAAGCATATTCAAGTAAATGGAACTTTATACCACCTTTTAGGAAACCTCTTCCTCCCAACAGAGCAAATCTGACTACAAAAGGTCTGAATTTTGAAGGGTTACAATATGATTTACACGCAATATTAGATGAAAATAATAGTTTTGTTTCTGTCCTTCCTGAAAACCAAAATGATGCAGGTGAAGAAGAAACACCTGAAGAGGAGGACTCATCTCCCCCATTATTCAAACATCTTTCCGACAGTATTTTCCAAGCTAATTTTGAAACTGTCTATAAAAACCAACACCCATATAACACTCGAAGTAAGGTGCAAAACACATATTCACCCGAGACAAGTAAGAATACGGTATCAAGACAACCAAAACAATTTGAAACATCATGAAATCATGTTTCCTTAGATTTAGAATATGATCTTGTTGAAGATCTTAAAAAACTAAGGGAAAATATGTTGATTTTTGAACTGCTCAAATTCCCTCTTATCCTACAGAAAATGTTGCGAAGTATAGATGATAATAGTAAAATGAATGATCTTTTGAATAAAAAACAACAGAAAATGGAATAAGAAAAACAAAAGATGTTGTGAATAAATACACAGCAGGTAAAACTGTAGGAAATTTAATTAAAATAATTTCAGATACAACAGGAAAAAATCAACAGATTTCTACTGCCACACCATGAAAAATGTACCACCGTTCATGTTAAATTTATAAATTTTCAACAGAAATGTGCACACTTGTATGGTTGATTCTGAGGCCTCATCGAATGTAATGCCCTTGTCTGTTTTTCAGAATATTAATGTTAAAGTCAAACCTTCCGATATGAAAATTATTCAGTTAGACAGAACTAATGTCACAATTGTTGGTGAACTTAGAGATGTATTGATTAGATTTTCATCTAACCCAAAAGTGCACCAGGTAATTGACATAGTTGTCGTTGACATTCCAGAATTTTATGTCTTGTTCTTGAGCAGAGATTGGTCTGAAAAATTGCATGGTTATTTTGCTACAGATTGGTCTCATCTGTGGTTACCGGAGAACGACCAACCTAACAAGTTCATAATTAATAGGGAACATTATCCTAAGTACACTGTTATAGATCTAAATGATTCAAATGATCCTTTTACCGATGGTGTAAACAAAATTGAAGCTCAAGGTATGAACACTTTCTTTGGGAATTTTTTGACTGAAATATCCACTATTACAAATCCAGATTAGCAATCTGAAATATCAGGCCATACTCAAAAAATAGTTTTGAAAAATGATGCAAGATTTGTTGATAATGATGAAATATGGTCTTTATACTTTGATGGGTCTAAATCTCGTGAAGGAGCCGGTGCTAGTTGTGTGTTGATTGAACCCAAAGGTAATAAGAAATTCATTTCCCGTCAATTAGCATTTGAGTTTACTAACAACACAACAGAATATGTAGCACTCTTGCAGGGACTAAAGAAATCCATAGATCTTAAGGTGCAAAGCTTCATCGTATTTGGGGATTCTGAAATTGTATTTAAACAGGTACAAAATTATATTCATTGTTTATCACCTCATCTCAAAAACTACCAAACCGAGGTATGGAACTTAATCCATAAATTTCTCACTTTTAACATAAGTTCTATTCCTAGATCTAGTAATTCTAAAGTTAATTTATTGTCTAATGTTGCGTCAAAATTATTACCTGTTGAGGGTTTTTCTCCTAATGCATTTTTTGTTGAATTGATGTTCAGACCATCGATCCTCGACAATATCACCAATTGGAGAGTGTTTGATTATGACCAACAAATCATATTTTTTTTGCATATGGAGGACACTTTCCAAGATGCTGTGATTGATGAAAGTACTTACAATGAAAATCTATGTGATTTTTCAGTAATATTTGACCCTCGTTCTGCTGAAACATCATCCAATCTGGTAAATCGTATTCCTAAGTCTGTTGCTAGATTAGAAAAAATTTATGATTTACATGACAAGTTAATGGGAGTGGTTAATTGCAAAACAAATAGTTCCTCGTTACTTTATGAAGCTATAAACTTAGGAACACAAGATAATCCTCAGAATATTAATATGGGCAAAGGGTGTTCTCAACAAGAAAGATTTGCATTCATAAAATTGTTTAAAAAATTTAAAGATATATTTTCTTGGACATACAGTGATTTGAAAACCTTTGATCCAAACATAATACAACATGTAATTCCTATGAAGCCCCAAACCCAACCATTTCAGCAAAAACTTAGGAAAATACATCCTAAATTAGAAACCACGGTAAAAAAAGGAACTAAATAAATTATTAACCACCAAAATCATTTTTCTGGTTTGACATACCCAATGGGTATCCAACTTGGTCTTGGTAAGAAAAAAGAACGAAGAGATTCGGCTTTGTGTCGATTTTCGTAACTTAAACCGAGCCTCCGATAAAGACAATTATCTTGTTCCTCCAATGGAAAAAATTTTGCAACAAGTATCTGGTTCTGAAAGGCTATCTTTATTAGATGGTTTCTCAGGGTACAAGAATGTCCTTACATCTCCATCAGATCAGTTAAAAACCACATTCTACACCCCTAGGGGAACCTATGCCTATCGAAAAATGCCTTTTTGATTGATTAATTCCAGAGCCACTTTCCACAGGGCAATGGATATTGATTTTCATGGCCTTATCAACCAGTCGATCATTGTCTACCTAGATGATGTCACTGTCTTTTCTAAGAACAAAAAATATCACTTGTCACATCTTAGGGCTGTACTAGAACGTTGTCGTAAGTTTGGTATTTCATTGAATCCTAAGAAGTCACTTTTTGTAGTGGAGTAGGGAAGATTACTTGGATTTATAGTTTCAAAGGAGGGGATGATAATATACCCCAAACGAACACAAGTTATTGCCAATCTCCCTCCACCATATTTCAAAAAGGAAATGCAATCTTTTCTGGGTAAAATAAATTTCGTTAGATGCTTTGTTCCAAGTTTTTTTGAGCTGGTTAGGCCTCTGCAAAACCTGATTAAAAATGATGTTCTTTTCAAATGGGGACCACAAGAGAACCTATCTTTTAATTCCACTAGAAAATCTATAACCGAACCCCCCTCCCTGTGATTTCTCCAAAGACGTCACGCTTTACACTTTTGCATCAGACAGATCGTATGTTGTTGTGCTTACTCAGAAAAATGTTGAAAACAATGAAATACCCATTTCATTTATGATTTATTATTTTAAAGGAGAATAATTAAATTATCCTGTAGTATATCAAAAAGCATACGTTGTCTTTAAGGCAGTTAAACATTTCAGACCTTACCTGTTGAAATCTAGGATAAAAGTCATTTTTCCTTACCCTACTGTAAGAAATATGTTAGTTCAAAAGGAACTTGGGGAGAAAAGGGCTAATTGGATGACCTCCCTTCAAGAGTACGATCTTGAAATCGTACCCGCACAAATTGTTAGAGGTCGATGCCTTTTCAAACTAGTAGTTGACTTAGTTGAAATGACAGAAAATCATCCAACAACACCAGCTGAAAAATTGCATAATGAAACACAAATTTGTTGTACACAAACTGTGCCTAATTCATGGTATAATGATATCAGATTTTATTTGTTACATGGAACTTCTCCTGAAAATATTGATCCAAAAAACAGAAGAGCACTAAGGCGCAGTTCTGTGTCTTTTCAATTTATTAATGATGTATTGTTTCGGAAGAATTTTGATGTTGTATTTCTGTGTTTCCTAGAAAAAGAAGAATCTGAAAAGGTACTAGTTGAGTTACATTTCGGTGATGTCGGTGGTCATTTTGGCAGAGACATAACTTCCCAAAAAGTACTTAGGGATGGTTATTATTGGCCCACATTATTTAAGGATGTTCATTCTATGGCTCGCAAATGTATAATTTGTCAAAAAGTTGCAAGATGGGTCAAGAAGGTTGCATTTCCCTTGCATCCCGTTACAGTAGATACAACATTTCAGCAGTGGCGCATGGATATCATATGACCAATTAACCCACCTTCTTCACAACAACAAAAATAAATTCTCATGACAACAAATTATTTTATGAGATGGTCTAAAGCTTTACCATTAAGGGTAGTAAACACGAATCAGGTAATTTTGTTCTTGAATTCTCATATTATCACACATTTCAGAATAACTGAATGTTTAGTTTTCAATAATGCTTCTTATTTTTCTTCCTTGGACATGAATGTTTTTTCTCTAGAAAAGGGGATTAAGCTAAAATACTCTGCCATTTATTATCCTCAAGGAAACGGCTTGGTAGAGTCAACAAACAAAAATCTAATTAAAATAATGAAAAGAACAGTGTCGAAAAATCACAAAAATTGGCATAATGCATTATATAATGCACTATGGGTTGACAGGGTCACCCCAAAAGAATCCATCGGTAATTATCCTTTATTCATCGTATATGGAAGATAATCTATCCTTCGTCCTCACATATTTCTCTCCTCACTTCAGTTATCTCAGAAATTTCAGGAGGAAGAATGTCCCCCTTTAGAGAATCGAATAAACGCTTTACTCAAATTAGAAGAAGTTAGGACTCAAGCAAAGAAGAAATTGTACCAACACCAACAAATTGTTAAAAAATGGTTTGATACGATTTCATCCTTAGATATAAACTTTGACGTAGGAGACTTGGTTCTCAAATGGGACAAAGCACATGAGGATAAGGGATAACACACTAAATTTCAAAATTTGTGGTTGGGAGCTTTTGACATTGCTGAAAAATTAGGTCCTAGCTTCTTTCATTTGAAAAACTTGGAGGGACAACCAAACACTTCCCCGATGAATGGTCAGACTCTCAAGAAATACTTCGCTTGAGAAGAATAAGACCTTCCCCTGTAAATATCCCTAACTGTTTATATTTTGTTTTCTAATTGATTATTTTTGTTGTTTTCTTTTATTTTTAAGGTTTTTTCTGACTGACCATCCATTATTGAAAGGAATTTTCATAATTAGATTTATCACCGAAGGTAGTCCGAAACAATTCAATCATCTTCAATATTAAGGTTTAACTCATATGATTTTAAGACAGTCATTCTATATGTCTTTTCCAGAACATTGTTCCTAAAATTTTGTCAAGATCTTGGGGAAGTACAATCACCTTTAAAAATTTTACACCATCCTAGCTCTAATGAGATCACCTCAAAGCGCTTCCCCATTCTTGAGATGATTTCTTGATTGAAATATAAATGTCTAAACCATGATCAAAACTATCAGTTCTTAAAGAACAAAAATAAAATATTAATGATCGATTATATATCTACCTGGTTGTCAAATCTTCAGTATCTCCCCGCTCTCTCGTCATTATGAAGTCTCCAATTTCTATCATTATAAACGAATAATGAGAGTTGGAAACACTTCAACTTGTGGTAAATGTGTGTAAACCCACCGGGTCACTGAACAGGCCTGCTAGTAGTAGGTAAATGCACACATGATACCAAGACAACTTCGTCGGGGTATTGAACAGGCCTGCTGGCAGCGAAGCAATGTCGGGTTCGATATATGTCAGGTATGTTTAATAAGTTGATCATATATCAAAAGTTTTATATCATGGATATACGACTTTTGGATGGGATTAAATTACTTGATTAGGTTAAATGACATCCCTGTCGAGGCTATGAATGCATGTTGGCAACAATGACCCTGTCAACGATATTGAAGTTACCATTATAAATATTGTCGCATTTTGATCAAAACTAACTTTCAGGTTATAATCATCTGTTAGAGCACTCCTTTTGACTATGACTGTATTAATTTTTCTGAGATAATCTTAATACTTTTAATCTGTTTCAAAACTGTTTTAAGTGTTATTCGAATCTTTCTTTTCCCTGATATAAAGTTTTGATGATGCATAGATAACTGCTTCGCCTAGTGAGTCGCCATTGTTGGTAGCCAACAATTCATATTTCTTCATTGATTTTTGAAATGCAAAAGCTGCAAAGGAATTTTTTATCCGTTGCCTAATTTTTATTTACGACGAATTTCATTATGGTTTTTGAGTGATTTCTTGGTTGATCATTTTGTTTTAAGATTTATTTTATTGATAAGCAACTCATTTACCCATTTCAATTTCATGACTGACAAGCATGAAATTGAAATCTTCTTGTAAAACACATTAACAGAACTCTAAGGTTTTTCTCCTTGTAAAATCAAAGGAACCTTTGAGAGAACTAAAATCACATAACATATAAGCTTGGTGGCTTTATGATCATGTGAAAATTTTATAGTATAAAGGTAGAACCAAATCGTGGGTAAATTATGTTATTATTAAATCAATTTTAAAAGTGTTGATTATTTCCTTACCCTTTGCGATTTTGGTTATGTTTTATTCCCTTACCATATGATATGAATGCTGCTTCAAACTGTTATGTCACTGTATTATCAACATATGACCTGGCTAGTGATAGTTTTATGAAACCATTACCTCTCTATCCTGTCCATTAGTGATCACATTCATTTCATCGTTTGGACGGTCCTTCATAACCAGAGAATAGGTTTTAGGAGGCGAAGAATTTTTTTAGATTTTCGTCCTCTGGTTCGGGGCGTTTAATCAACACTTAAGGTGAAAGTCACGGTAGGATCCTGCCGAGCCCTTATTTTTTGGGTCATCCTTAGCCATTCTAACTCTACCATTTGTTTCGGGTTGGCTCAAGCGCAGACCCCTCTATTTTGCATCTTTTGGTATATCATGCACAAGTTGATGACTCCTGTGGTTAGGGTGGAGCCAAATGGCTCACAGGATTTGCTTTCTCATGACGACATTGTATATGACCTCTTACTTTTCAATTGGGTTAAATTTGTCTAGTCTTTTGAAGGTTTTAACCTGGGAGTTGCACATGCCTTTTCCAAGACTTTTGATGGTGCAAAATCCAAGGTAGGTGACTTGCAGCTGCAAGTAAACGAAGAATCCATAGTAGAGGCCATGGGTTTGTTGCAGGAAGGGGACCGTTGGTTCAAAAATCTAAAGATAGATGGCATCCCATGGAATTTATTGATGGTATCCAGAAAATCACACTATAACGTAAAAGGTACGCCTAACTAGTTGTTCAAAACTCGTTGGCATGGCTTGTTGTTGATAATTAAACAATTTATGACCTACGAGGGACATTATGGACTGGCGTTTTTATTTCATATATGCCTACTGATGGTATTCCATGGTTTTAAGTTGAACTTGCCTTTTTATTTGCTTAAGAGTCTCTAGAAAATGTCCAGGTTTTACCAAAGAAAAAACCCTAACTCTGAGTCCAGTTTATTCCACCATGGTCTAATTCGGGTTCTAGTTAATGCCCAACTGTTAAGGATAGGAGATAATTGGAAGAGTTTTCTTTTTAGGAATATTTTTGTTCCATTGTCATATGAACCTATTCCTAGTTTACCTTTGTGTGTTGATGAACCTATTGGTCCAAGTGTATCATCACATTCTTTGCAAAGTTTTCGAGTTGAGATACAAGTCTCGAAATACTTTGTCTTACCTCCTGATACCTCTATTTAGTTTCTTTCGATAGCCGAGGTCACCTCCAGAAAATGCAATTTTGTTCCAAAGAAATACTTGGAAGAAATTATGAGTCTTTTAAGAGATAAGACATCGTTAGCCCCTGATCTTGTACATGCCATAATTAGTAATGATAAAAATAAAATCAAAAGGCAGGGGAAGCAAGTCACACAGGATGTTAATGAACTAGATTTCATAAATAAGAGGAGTGGTAGACTTCTATCAAGGATGACCAGGAACCGATATTAGAACCATGAAAAACCCATTCCTACAATTGTCATTGAAGATACGATCTCTATTGAGGATTCCAGCTCTGATGCTGCTAGAGTGGATTCTCCCCAATATGATTTTGTTTCAAACTTGCCTCCATTTTTAAGGTAACAAGAGGGGTTTTCAAGAATCCATTATGATTTGAAAAAGGCAATGGCTCAAGATAAGTCGTTGAACTCAGATAATACTCGCCCCCTACTGATATTGGAAGAAGTATATTGTGAAGAATGTTTCACTTGGATCCAAAGGTACTATCAAGATATTCCTTATTTTCAAGATCAACTTAATCAAGTCATGGCTCGAAACATGGTATTGGAAATAGAGAACATCGATCTGAGAGCCAATGTTCAACAAACTTCCCCCAGAGCTAGCAAAAGATTCAGGAAATCAGGAGATATCGTTATCAAAAACTCATCCAACTTCAACGTTGTTATGAAATCGAAATTATCTGATGCCTCTTTTTCAAATGTTTAATGGGTAAACAATTTTCTTAGAATGAACGTTTTGATTGTTTTATTATAAAAAAAATTGTTTTATTTTGTTTTATTAGACTAGCTACAGAATCCTAGATTTTGTAGCTTGTCTATAATTAGTTTATTAGATTATTTTTTCTAAATTAATTTTTATTTATTTTTCTTCCCGGGATTGAATAGGAACGAGTTGCAAATGGTTGATGGAACAAGTGAATAATTGGAGATGCTCCAAATTTGAAAGTTTTCTTTAAAACAATTTCAAAAATATTTTTTATGTAACTATTTTTGTATGCCTGTTACAACAGACCTATTTTTGGTTATTTTTTTGGAAAAGACTTTATTAAGGATGGATCTTTCTCTATCTTAGAAGATATGAGAAACATATCATGAAATTATTTTTAAATACTGGTACTTTCCCAGAGACAAGGGAATTATTTTTGGGACTTGAAGATGGACTTCTCTTTTTGGGAATGATATGAGATGTAGTGTGTCTTTGGGAATGATATGAGATGCAGTGTGTTTTTGGCTAACTAGACAACCTCAGACTGGATCTTCCCTTCTCATTGATGGTGTGTCATAAACGCCCGTCGACAAATTTCTCCCAAATTTTATCACATTCTCTCCATCTTTCCTATATCTATTGTTGAGGTTGTTGGACCATACTTACCCAATATTTAGTTGCTTTCTTGATTCAGGAGATGTACTTATCCATCAACATTCAGATGTCATGCTCCTCTTTGTCTCGGCCTTTATGCTCTTCGTTTATGTAGTCGATCCGATCCAAGGACTAATGTGTCTTCTCATACCATCTCTATATGTCTTTATAGGTTTCTATCCCCATGAGGGTATCTTCTTGAAAATCATCTATGCAAGCAGTGAAGATATTCCTTTCACTTGTGAATTGTGCATACATTTCTCAGAACTCACTCTTCAGGAGTACTACCGCATGTGTTGAATTATGGTAATACTCTGCTTGAGGGCACAGATGGTACAACTCTTTATTCATGGTGGCTACCTCCCTTTCATCCCTTCTTTCCCTATCCAAAGTAGCATCGGTTATAGCCATACCTGCTCCAATTAGCTCAATTATCTTGGCATTTTCTGTGTCAAGAAACATCTCCTCTATGGTGACAAGAAGTGTGTTATTGAGCGTGCGCCTCCTTTTCTTTCTAATTCTTCTCATCACAACTTTCATTTTTCAATCATAAGTGATCGCATGTATATCAACGATTTCATTTACTAGTTCAAGAATTTGTTGATCTCCCCAGGTCATAGTGTTTCATAGGCTTCCTGCCGAATAGAAATGTTCTATGACTAGTTCTTGTGATCCCTTGGAAAGGGAGGTCTCTATATGCTTTGGTGACTTAGCCTCTTTTTGGTCCTCATCGGCTGGTGGAGTCTTTGTCCTATTTGGGGAGATAGGAAAAGGATCATCCTTAGTTGGGGGGTCAGTCATTGAATCGTTTATTTTTGGTTGTTGCGTTTCCTCTTCCTCTTCACCAAAACCCAAGTCATTCTTGGGGCTATCCTTTTGAATATGTGTTCCCACTTGGTCAGAAAATTCATTGTCCATAGTGCTTCCAGCCTCATGGTCACCTTCCAGGGGATTTGGGATCACATCGTCGGAAGCTGGAGCAAATGTTTCCCCTATTTCTTCTTCTTCTTCTATGATTGGTACTGGTGTCATGTGGGAGACTTCTGAACTTTCCTCATTTTCATATATGGTAATTAAGTCTATGAGGAAATTAGGCACACCCGTCCCACTTGATGCTCTTGTAATCCTCCATTGAGATGTAATGGTCACCAACTATCCTTCTTGTGGGAAAAAAGAATTGGGGTCTTCTTGATCGGCGGTTTACTCTGGGGGAGTTGTCTTTGATCCATTTATCTCTTCTCCACAATTGCTTGTGTCGGTCGGGGTAGTTCTCAAGTGTTCTATCAAAGGGTTAAGTGGGGGATTTTATTCTGCCCTTTGTATGGCTCTTTGGACTTCTTCCAGTAAAAACACCCCCCTCCTTCATGCCTCTATTGCTTCTACTGCTCTGTTTTCATCTCTTACCTTGATATCTTCTTGAGTTGTATATTCTATTGTCTCAACTTGTTCATCCATGGTCATTGCTTTGAATTTGGTCATACTCGGGTTATCTCTTCTTTGGATTACTTACTCCCAATCATGGGCGCCCTCAATGAAGATTTCATATTCAAAACTATCGTGGTCATACAACCAATAGAAAGATACATGTGTCGTGTGTTGGGGGACTAAACCATTGGGATCGCGCTTACGAAAGAGGCATGTGTGAAACAGATACTCGAGCCGATTCAAACCTTCTTGTTTAGCCTGTGTAATGTCTCTTAAAATCCTATCCAAAAACTGTAGGGAATGAAATCTGTCTTCTTGTCTTTGACTAGGGAGGCGTTATAGCCTTGCAAGATAGTTCTTTCAGCATATCTTTCCCAATATGAGACGATCCAGGACATGAATAGGGAGTACGTGCGGTGTCTCGATATCTCCGAACACTCTGATGTAGGTGTTAGTTTCTTCGAAGTACCAGTGGACTACCTTAGCTATCATGTTTTTTGCAGCCACTGAAAGTCAAGGGCACTCCTTTCTAAAAATGATGAAATATAACCTAGATATGAATTCATCGCATATAAAGGCATATGATCTCTTGTATATATTCTATAATAAGATTTTGAAATACACATGTACAAACAATTCAGAAATATTCCAACTCAAATTCATACTTGCAAAAATGTTCCTTGCGCATATTACATCCAACAAGTAGGATGCCATTTAGAAGGATGAAACCTCTCCTTCCTTTGGTGCCTGATCCTGTGAAAGATTTATACTGAGATGATTGGAGATAATGGCTCCCCAATTGAAGTTTCTCCCTGAAATCACCACGGTTTATTCCAAGGGAATCCATACTGTAATGTCCCCACTTTGGGACATCATCACAGGGTAGAGATTTATGATGACCAGAGTAGCCAGATGGATGTTAGAGCGAGTACAGGGGTATTTGAGAGGCATTGTGGGGTCCATATTGCATTGATGATCATATTCCATCATTATGAACCATTCTACACAGGTGAATTTCAGTGGCCAGGGAAGCCACAAGGAGAGATAAGGATATTTTCAAAGGTAAAAAGGTTAATTAATTAATTAAAGTGATTTAATTAATTAATTAAATATTAATAAAATGAAAGTCACTTTGGAGGGACAAGAGGAGACAAAAAGTATAAAGGAA
>SNQJ01S0097827.1:17173-42125 GCA_010110895.2 Picea sitchensis | reverse complement strand
CTGCTGACGCATATCATATGCGTCCTCCCAGGTCACCGAGTGCGGACTATAACTGTCCCACTGGACCTTGACCTGATCTACTGTTCAACGTTGTAACTGTCGAACGCGACGATCTAAGATGCGGACCTGCTCAGCCATGAGCACTCCTTTGTCCGATACCTACAAGGAACTCAGGTCCACTAATATAATGTCTCAACAGATACATGAAAAACATCGTGCATACGCCTCAAAGAATCAGGCAAGGCTAGTCGATAGGCCATGGGCCCCTTTCTCTCCACAATATCGAAAGGTCCCACGAACCTAGGAGAGAGTTTATCTTTCTTTCCAAACTTGATCGAACTCTTATGCAGTTTANCGCAAGAAGACTCGATCGCTGACCTCGTAACTACGGTCAACTCGGTGTGCATCGACATAACTCTTCTTTCGATCCTGCACCTATTTAATCCTTTGTCTTATGGTTTGCATCTGCTCTTCCATTTCTTGGATCGCTTCCGGTCCCACCAGGAGCCTATCCTCAAGCCGATCCCAACTCAAGGGCGTCCGACACGGTTGCCCATAAAGGAACTCAAAAGGCGCCATCTTAATGGTGCTTTGGTAACTGTTGTTGTAAGCGAAATCTACTAGAGGCAAGAATTCCTGCCAATGCTTTTGTTGTTCCATCACGTACATGCACAACATGTCTTCCAAGGTTTGGTTCGTTCGCTCGGTCTACCTGTTAGTCTCTGGGTGACACGCAATACTAAGATTAAGTTGGGTTCCCAAGGCCTCTTGGAAACTCGTCCAAAATCGTCCAGTAAACACTGGTCCTCGATCGAATATAATCTTTTTAGACACGCCATGCAGCCTCACAATCTCATTGATGAAAACTCTCGCTATGTACGGTGCCTAATACGCCGTATGCACAGGAATAAGGTGAGCACTCTTCATTAGAGTGTCTACTACTACAAAAATCAAGTCATGTCTCCTTGCCATCAGTGGCAATCCAACAATAAAATCCATCGAAATAACTTCCCATTTTGATTTTGGAATGGCATGTGGTTGAAGTAAACCTGTCGAGTGTCTATGTTCAGCCTTTACCTGCTGACACTCTATACATCTAGCCACAAAGTTGTCTATGTCGGCCTTCATTCCTTTCCAAAAGAATAATGGGTTAAGGTCTACTCTCATCTTCGTAACCCCTGGGTGAGCCAGCTAAACTGCTCTATGAGCCTCGCTCAGGATCGACATCCTCAACTCGTCGTTAGGCGGTACGTAAATCCATCCTCTAAACCTCAATAACCCATCATTATGCAATGAATATCCCTCATATCGTGGTACCATCATTGTGCTTTGTTCGATAAAATCCTTGACTTCTTTGTACCAGTCATTGTCACGCTGTAAGGTGAGAATCTTCTCACGTAGATTCGTTTGAAGAGGCAACACAGAAGAGATGTGCGGCCTCCGGCTCAAAGCATATACCACTTGGTTCACGGTTCCCTTTATGTAAGTAATCTCGAAGTCGTACTCGCTAAGAAATTCAGACCAACAACGTTGTCACGCGTTCATGTCGCTTTGCGTGACAACGTGTTGCAGCCCACAATGATGAGTCTTTAATTCCAATTTTTGTCCCACAAGGTAGTGTCTCCAAACATTCAAGGCATACACGATGGCTAATAAATCCAAGTCGTGCGTCGCGTAGTTCTCCTCATTCCTTCTCAGCTTCCTCGAAATGTAAGAAATCACTCGTCCGTCCTGCATCAAGACTCCACCTAGACCTTCCTTGGATGCGTCAGTGCATACCAAGAAGAATGCGTCCATGTCAGGGACCTTTAGCATCGACGCGGTTGTCACAACTCTTTAAGCCTCCGAAATGCTTCTGTGCATTTCTCGGTCCAAACAAACTTCTTGTTTTTCTTCTGCAATTCCGTGATCAGATTTTCTATCTTCGAAAAACCCTCGACAACCGTCGCTAGTATCCTGCTAATCCCATAAAACTACGCACTTCTGTGACATTCGTCGGCGCAGGCCATTCCGTAATAGCCTCCACCTTGGCTGGACCCACGGTGATACCTACGCCGGAGAGGACAGGCCCTAAGTAGTGAATCCTCGATTGATAGAAGATAATTTGGACAACCTCCCAATAAATTGTGTTCTCATAAACATTGTAGTACCAAGCGCAAGTGCTCATCATGCTCCTCCGTCGTCCGAGAGTAGATCAAAATACCGTCAATGAATACTTGGATGAACTTGTCCAAGTACTCGCTGAACACCTCGTTCATCAACTCATGAATACCCCTGGGGCGTTTGTCAGTCCCAAAGGAAATGCAATATACTTGTATTGTCCAGTCTCGTCTTAAGGGCAGTCGTAGGAATGTCATCCTCCTTGATCCATAACTAGTGATACCCGGATCACAATCGATCTTGGAGAACACTGTCGCACCCTTCATTTGATCGAACATATCATCAATTCTTGGTAAGGGATATTGATTCTCGATCATAGCCTTGTTCACTTGACTGTAGTCAATGCAAAGCCTCCATGATCCATCCTTCTTTCGTATGAAAAATAACTGGTGCACCCCATGGTGACACACTAGGACGTATCATTCCCAGGTCCAACAACTCCTTCAGTTGCATTTTCAACTCTTGCAACTCTGGGGTCAACATCCGATAAGGTGTTCTTGCTATCGGTTCGGTTTCCGGTTTCAGGTCTATGGTAAACTCCAGTTCCCTTTCCGGTGATATCCCAGGCAACTCCTCCGGAAATACGTCCGCAAACTCCTTCACCACCGGAAGGTGTTCTAAACCTTCCGCTACTCCCTTCTCATTTAGCGCGAGGATCGCATAAAGCTTGCGCCCCATGCGCATACTCTTCTATAACTGTAAGGAAGAGACGAACCTCAGGGATAATCCCTGGTTCCATCCTACAATCACAAGTCCTTGTCCTTCATCATCGACCAAGCTCACTCATTTCGTCTTACAGTTGAGTATAGCCTCATGCGATCCCAACCAATCCATACCGATCACAATGTCAAAAGATCCTAAGATCGTGACGTACAAGTTGACCCTTGTGACAAACTCTCCCAGGTTAAGGGCACAACCCGTAACCTTTCCTCCAACCTTCTGTTTGGCTCCCGAGGCCACCTCCACGAAGCTAAACTCATCATGAACGACTGCCTTTGGGATGACATCATGCAAGGTTTGAGGCATCAAAACATTTAACCCCTTGCACGCAGGCTGCCGTTAAGGCCCAACACGACCTGATGACCCCAAACTTCTCAAAGTTAAGGTGCAGAGCTTACCAGAGCAGCGCCATAAAACGTGCCTCGTACTCGAGAACCATGCGATATCCCTGTCGTAAAGCGTTGAACTCATTGAGATGACGCTCAATGAATTCCTCTCAAAGATACCTCTCTCGGAACCGTTCCTCGAACAGTTCCCACAACACATCTTCAACGGCCAAGTTCAGCTGCGGTGGGAGCGTCTTCCACCATAGAAGAGCGCTCCCCTTCAGTTGAAAGACTGCCATGCGGACCTTCATGTTGGAGGTATAATTGCGAAGTGATAAGCGCATCGCCATCCTTTCCAACCATGCCTCGATGGACGCACCTTCCAGGGCACCCAAGAACTCGGGAATTTGACCTTCTCGAGTGCCCGGTGAAAGCTACCTATAACGGTCGGCATGCGCGGTGGAACCTCAGCAGGTGCATGCGCCCTGGCCTCGTCTCTGTCCAATTGGTTGATCAGTGCCTCATACATGCACTGAAATGATCTCATCATCCCAATAACATCACCAACTGCGATCTATTCCTGTCCGAGAACCTTCTCGCCTCCCTGGGAGTTAGACCCCTCAGGCGAGGACGCTGCAGGAGGTGTCTCGCCTCCTCCCCTAGCACCCCGTCGTCTGCCTCCGCAGTGTTCTCTAACAATGATTACCTTCATGTCCACAATCAACTCGATCAGCAACAGCATAATAAAACCAACTCATGTCAACGAAAGTCGTAGCGATCCCCAAGTCGCGGGTCGAACCGGCTCTGATACCATATGTAACGACCTCCTCGTTACGACCGCAACGCTAACAACAGGTGCAATTTTTTTTTTTTTTAAAAGTGTGTGCACACATGTAGGAGGGGAAACAGACACACTGGACTCTACGTCGCCACCCGACGACTGACAAGACGCAACCACGGCGATCACATCAAGAAGATGCAAGGTGCACCATCAGTAACTGCAAGCAAATAACACCCAAGACCCAGGGCGCCCCTCAATATCTTCAACAATAACGACATACGGGGTTAGGTACCGTACAAACACAGAAGGTAGAATCCATGGTAGTAGGTTTACTATTTCTACACAGGAAAGCAGGGCGTTTAATCTTAGTCCTCTGCTCCGGAGAGAGAGGAGGTCAGATAAGCTCTTGGCCGACTGCTGAGGCAGAAACTAGTAGTCCTCTAAGGTGTGTTGCAAGAGTGGAAACCCTACATTTAAAGGGCCCGAGACTCTTGATACGACACTGGATTCTGGACACAGGGAAACACACAGACTAAGGCTACTGAAGGTGTGTTCATCCGTCCCGACATAACCAGACCACGCAATGCAATACCTCCAACCACTACAAAATTAGGGACAATCATGACCTCTACGGGAGACGCAAGTCAAGAGGACTCTAATATCGACCAACCACTAATGAGACCCGAGGACAACAATCAAGATCAATTGCTCCATTAATTATCATTAACCAACGTAGGCTTTACCCTAAGGTAAAAACCAATAATCTCAACCCCCATTACTTAGTTATAAGGTCATTAGGCACTAGTTCAGGGACAAGCAATAAGCACAAGCGCATTGCATTTTTCTGTTAATCTCCATAATTGCACAATGATATCATACCATAATGGTAAACCCTCGAACATTTACAATCTCCATATTATCTTGCCTTTCCTGCCAATTTATTACCATACATTGGAATAACCTAACAAATATTGCATGGCAATTTAGACCTTATCATTAACACTTCAAATTAAATGATTAATAACCAAGCAATTTAAACATCATCACGAACATTCAATCAAACAAATATTAACATTGTGATTTAACCATCATCATTACTATTGCAAATTGAAACAAATATTACTATTGCAAATATAACAAGTATTACCATTGCAATTAAGCCAATATTAATATTGCAGCTTAAAACAATATTAATATTAATATTTTAACAAGTATTATCATTTGCATTTCAATTTAAACAAGGTTAACATTGCCAATAACCAGTGAAATCATTGCATATTGAACAAGGATTAATAATTCGATTCAACATCATCATTAACATCGCAATTTAAAACAATTATTATGATTGCAATATAACAAGTATTACCGTTGCAAATTAAGCAATTAAATCCATTTATAAAATAAAACATAGTTTAAATAACAACATAACTATTTATATAAATCTATATCCCCAAAACAAAAGGGTGAACGTTTAACCAACAAATGGCGACATATTAATAAAATAACAATTTCACATTGCAATTTAAGCAAATAAAGCCATTTATAAAATAAAACATAGTTTAATTAACAACATAACTATTTCTCTAAATTTATATCCCCAAAAACAAAGGTAGAACGTTTATCCAACAAATGGCGACATGTTAATAAAATAACAAAATCACAGTAATAAGGAGAGCAATAAATCTGGCGTTTGCCTAATTCTAAAAGGCAGTAAAAAGGAATACGACAATTCATAAGGTTGTATAATAAGACTATTACATCTGCCAGTAATAACCCAACAACATTCATCTACGCCGGTTTGATCCTTCCCAGGGATGCGCAAATCGGTAAAGGATATAAATTAAACAATAAAAACACGCGCATCCAGTCTGTCAGCTACGCCGAGTTCATTCTTCCAAGGGCACACAAGTCAACATGGATACCTGTCAAGTAGGGTACGTTTAAACCAGATCTCTTCATTATGAGGGTTTGCAGTTAAGGGGGATTCCCTGCTAATCGGGGTGGCAATTTCTGGCCAAGGACGCTGTCACAATTTTTACTTGGAATCTACGCACGTTTAAGGTTTACTGCCATCAATAAATACAACTATAAATCGCAGGCATGCTTCAGGCATTAACGCTGAAGGTTACCCTAAACCCATTCAACAAAAACGTGGAATCACTTTTAGTTAAAAATTACACAGCAGTGAAGTCGTAGGCTCATTAATGACCTGGAAATTTAATATATCCGACCAGGAAATAAAAAGACTACATTTCTGAGTACAACACCTAAAGTTTATCCAAACAACAAAAGGGATTCACTTTATGTGTACAACCACCGTAAGTCCAACAATAATATAGACCTATATTGTTGTGCGCATCAACACACTGTATCTCTAAAAATCATCAACCGGGTACCTACCGACTTAAAGCAAAAACAAAAGCGGTGGTTTTTGTTCATTTATCCGGTGTTTTGTTTTTCATTTTATATTTTTTTGAGTGATCCAAGAGGTCTCCCCTACTTGGGCTGTGGAGCATCCGGCTTCTCTGTTGCGGTCAGTAATAGAGAAGGAAAATAATCAAAACTTGACCGGACTCATGGAAATCTAACATCGAAGTTAACCTAAATGTGCCCCATACGGCCCTTTTTCCATTTCAGCAAAACCCAACAATAGTTGAGGAAGAGTCGGACGTCAAGCACTAAGATATTTGAGGATATAAGGGCGTGACAGATTGATTGAGAGATGGAGCGAGCTCAGTTCAGTCAGAATGTTACATCTCTAAAGAAGGCTCTTTCAAAACAACTGGTGTGAGACTCAAAAACAGATCAGGGATCCGGATTAAATGAGCACTCGGCTAAAGGCCCCACTTTATTTCATAATGAGGCCTAGTGTGTGCCTTCCTAGGTTTCCCCTCGTTCTCACTGGGGCCGGGAACCAACTATCTTTGGCATCAATCCTTCTAAAGTTCGCCATATGGGCTACTACCCTTAAGTAGTTAATCAACTGCAAAACCTTTCTGCGGGGAATGAAACAAACAATAGAGTTATTTTATAATGAAAACAACGACCTATAATCTGTGTACACTTCAACACTAAGGGCACCACATGCATATAGACAGTGTATACGCACCGTGTACCTGCTCGCTTAGGCTCAGGCATAAATGTTGGGTGGACTAGAGGCAAGGAGAACGTCGTCTTAGGGTTGGGGGTGCCACAGTATGGCCAAATTAATATGCAGGGCATGAGCTGAGATCTAAGAGAGAATACGCCTAAACACCAATATTTCCAGAAGATGCTTCCATGAATCAATGTATCCAAAACTGGTTGGTGCTCTCGGGCAGCAAATTGCCTCCGACGGTCTTGGTCGGAGCAAAAATTTCTCTAGCAAACCCTGTTGAGCAATGGGATAACTTCTTTTCCATTGTCTTAATACTGTAAGGGCATAAACCCTAATGTACAGTGGCCTTCCAAGAAACCCTACGACTGTACCCAATAGAAAAACCAAAAACGTACCACCATAAACCCAAACAATTGCCAGTGGGAAAAAGAATAAAATACCACTGTCATTAAAACCAAGTCGCATGACATACCCGAATACAGTTTGTTGAATTCTTTAAAGTATAAATCCTTCATTCAAACAGGAATGAGTTTCTTTTTAAGTATATCATCTTCATTTGAACAGTCAACAACCGCATACATGCCAGAAATTAGATTGACAGCGCTTAAACCCCAATGCCATATCGATATACATATATTCGTTTTAAAAACAGACCACGCCAAGATAAACAACTAATTTACACATTCAATTAGAACCAAGCCATTTTACTCCGTCTAGGATGTTAACAACTAATTACATTGTCATTCATTCTACTAAGGGGCGTAGCTTTGCGTGTTCGCCTCCTCCTAAGGTTTTTCCACGCGCTCCATGCAATCCTTCTCCGTGTCGACTATAGAGGACTCACCGGTACCTCCCAGCGAAATGATAGGGGTACTCTTCTTCCGCCTCAGCCCCCCGAGCCGCAAAGGGGCCACACACAATCCAGACAGTACCTAGCGACTATTATAGAGGACTCCACCTGCACTTCAAATAAATGATAGGGTAATTCTTCCGCTCTCGAGTCAAGAAAGGGGCCACACAATCCGCATAGCACTCTTAGCTTCCCCAAATACTTCCAAGGCTGAGCTACCACTCAAGTCAACCGAGAATCCCCAACTCCTACAACAAATCACCTTTTTTCTATTTCCACAAAGCATAACAATACTCCATAGCATATCCCCCCCTTATTTTCCCACCATCTCCTTTCTTTTATCCCTCTTTTTTTGACCTAATCCCATTAGGTTTTCCCCAAAAACCCCTAAACCCTTTCTTTTTTTCCTTTATTTATTTTATTTATTTCCTTTTATTTTTGAAAAACTCAAAAGGTAAATGTGCCTAAGCATCTTTCATATTATTATATATATATATATATATATATATATATATATATATATATATATATATATTTAAATTCAATATATATATTTTTCTTTAACTCTATTAGTTAACTAATTTTTCAAATTTACAACCCCCTAATTGAATTTAATTTATTTAATCTCTTTATTTTACCCTACAAACTTTATGAAGACCCACATTAGCTTAAGGGTTTTTTTTCTTTGTTTGTTTAATATTATTATTAGCACTTGAATTGTTAGAGCTAGCTTAGCATGGAATAGATTTCTAATGTTATTTGCATCGCAGAGCTACTGTGAGCTAGAATATCCCGGCATTGTCATTAGGAGATGGTTGAGCTTCGATTATCAGGTTAGGGCAAAGTAGTACCTTCAATAAAAAGATAAATTATCGCTTTCTATTACCTAATGAGAAAATGCCTTAAATACTAATTATGTAAGGAAATACTTTATGAATTCAATTAACTAAGGAATTGTTTTATGTATTTAATTAAGGGAGGAAACTCCTAATTAGGTTGAGGTTGCAAATCATCATAGGGTAAATGAATATTTAATGGTGGTACTCTTTGAGTTTGTTTTGACATAGGGCTCAAATTCCAGATCAAGACGCCTAGGTTAGGGAAATTGTTCTAAGGATTTATCTGTGTTGAGGTCTTGGGCCATTTAGGTCAATCCTTTCTCCACATTCTCCCATGGCGTCTTCGTGACGCACCTCACATGCCCGTTGCTACCACCCTTGAATTTATTTTGTGGCGACGCGTTCTTCAGATGCAATTGTGTGCTCCATGTGCCACTAACGAAGTTTCTTTTGTGCGACGTGCTCTTCACGATGCACCACGTGCTCAAAGGGAGCCACTCACCACCAGACTTCTATTGGTAGACATAAAAAACCCTCGAGTCAATACTCCGCCAGTGAATCTTGTGGGAGACTAAGGGTTCTAAGGAATAATGTCCATATGCCTTATTGTGTGCCCCTTTAGAATCATCGTGAGCTTAATCGTCGTAGCCCCGCCCCTCACGACATCGCGGATCCTCTCAAAACTAGGTAATCATTAAATCACAGCTCGTGCCACGGCGAGTGCTAAGGGTGTGGTGGTAAGTGTGGTCAGTTGTCCAATCGGGCTTCCTCTCCCTCAACCTCTCGCAAATCGTGTGGCCCTCTTTACTCCATATGTGAGTCCGGTCAACAAGCTATTGTCACTCGTGATCATCAACAACAATCATGTCAAAATGTCAACATCAAATCATCAAATCAAATGAAACATCATAGTAAACATAATAACCCCAAAAGCACACTCCTAACTCAACCGAGTCCAAGGGAATTCCTACCGATGCCTCTACATCCTCAAGGTCACAAACCTAGACACTCAATAAACTGAGTCAATAGCATCTTCCGACATCAAATAGTAACACATCACGGCATCTGTCAACGTGATCATAATCAAGTATAAATGGTCTAATATCATAATAGCCTCAAATACTTTAAGTATAAGTGTCCTCAAATAATAAGTTTTCTCAAGGCGGATGTTACAAATCCACTCATTTCCAATTAAACAATTAAATATATGGAATAATATATGTATAGAGTATAGAAAACTTAATTGACAAAACATACTATATTATTATTGTGCTTTTTCAAGGAATTTCCATTGCATAGGTAACATAAAAGTGCAAGGGTGTTAATAATTTTTTTAGGAAACTATAAAAAATATAGAATTGGTTTTTTAATACAATTAAAAGCACTTTGTAGTAGAGTGCACTCTTTATAGCTAAATTAGATCTCAATTTCAAAATATTTGTCACCTTCCTAACTTCTATGTCATTAAAACATTAGTGATCTTCCTAATTCTTTTCAAGTATTGAAATAACATTTTAAAGAAACATAAATAATTTCTTACTTTTCTAAAGGTCCAATAATCATCAATACCATAAAATTTAATGATATTTATAATAACTTTCTCAAAAACTTTTAAAACAATCTCTTAAAAATTATAGAAAAATTATAATGATCTTTAATATAATTAATTTCATTATTTAAAAAAACTATTAATATAGAGTGCATCAATATACACCAACATATATGGTTGTATACTTATAATCCTAAAGGTTATTATGAGTAAAGAGTGTTATATATATATATATATATATATATATATATATATATATATATATATATATATATATAATAATTACATAAATATTTAATGAAAAATAATTACTATTATTAAGATAAATAATCAAATTTTTATTAAAATTTTAAAATTTAATATTAATTTAATTAAAAACAATGATTAAAATAATGCATAAATTTATTTTAGTCTTCATTAATTAAAAAAGAAAATAATTTAAATTAAGAGAAAATTTTCAAAGATGTCAATTTTAAAATATTCATCATTTTCTAACTTCTAAGCCAATAAAGCTTTAGTGATCTTGGAACTCTTTTCCTAATAATTTTCAAGTATTGAAATAACATTTTAAATAAACACTCTTAATCTTTTACTTTTCTAAAGATCCAATAATCATAAATAACTTAAAATTTAATGATATTTATAACAACTATATGAAAAAACCTTTAAAACAATCTCTTAAAATTTTATCTAAAAATGATAATAATCTTTAATATAATTAATTGTGTATATTACTTAAAAAAAAATTATCCATTAATATACAGTGCACCAATATATATACTTATAATCTTAAAGATTATATATATATATATATATATATATATATATATATATATATATATTAAAATAATAATAATAATAATTGATAAATATTTTAAGAAAAATAATTAATATTATTGAAAAAATCATAAATTAACAAATTTTTAAAATTTAATTAAAACAATGATTAAAATAATAGATAAATTTATTTATAAAAAATAAAATTAAAAAATTATTTTTCTATTAATTTAAAATTAAGAAAACACTTTCAACAAGTATTTTATTTTGACACTTATGGAAGTTAAAACACCTACAGAAAGTAGAAAGTTAGAAGTATATTTTACTTGTGTACTTATAAAACACCTGTTTTCATGTTTTCAAATCATAAAACACATGCATGAAACAGGATTCATGGGCGCTGCTGGATCTTCCGAATACAATTAGACATTGACACCTTTATTTTGTTTGAATGCATAGGCTTTCTTGCCACAGGAAGGTTATCTTATGACAACCACATGAATGCTGTAAATTTAACGTGAACAGGTGAATTGAATTGGTGTTGTCCAAAACTACCACATGAACGATGTTATCAAGTAAACTACCAGGTAAACGAAGATTGCAGTTTCAAAAGGATTATGTTATGAAAACCACATGAACGCTGTTATCATGTATGTGTTTTTCTGACAAGGACAAAAAATAATGTAATTCGAGTAGGTGCACCATCTTGTTTGAATTGGTGTCGTTAAAATCGACACGATACAACAACTTAAAACTGAAAAGAAGATTGCAATTTTGAATTTCTTTCTACGTAGATTTGAAGTTGAAAGTTATGAACAATTTCTTTCTACGGAAAAAAACTATTATCATTTCCTAAATGTAGAAAATAATTCAACAGCCCTTGTCGTTTTATTTTTTCAAATTATACCACCGGAAATAGAATTCATGGAAACTACTGTATCTTCCCAATATAGTTGAACATTGACCTACCTGCAAATTTTTATTTTACTTTGAATGCATATACGTGCCTGCCAATGAACAACAAAGGAAAAGGGATATGTCTTGACAATCACAAGAACACTATAAATCTTACGCTAGCCCCTTGGCCTATCCACTCCACTGTCTAAAAAGAACTGTGTGCAATTGTGTGATTTCCTGAGAATAGAAAGTCTGCCAGGTGCAAGATGCAGATCAGTAAGCGATGTGTTCCTTTGAATTCATTCGTTCAAGCAGTTGTTGTGATGTTGGGAGTTGCAATAACTGCAGCAGTATTGGTAATGCCAGTGTGCGAGGCGGGAAAACAGACCAAACATAATTTCTAAAAAATGAGCTGTCCGTGGGCTGAGAGCACCATTGAACAAGTAGTGAAGAAACACCTTGCCGCAGATCCAACTCTGGCGGCCCCATTTTGAGGATGCACTTCCATGATTGTTTTGTGAGGGTATGTCAACTTCTTGAATGTCTAAATACTTTATTCTTGTTCTAAATTCAGACTCGTTTTGAGGCTGAACTTCCTTGATTGCTTTCTGATTCATTTTGAGGCTGCACTCCTTGATTGCTTTGTGAAGGTAGATGCTTGAATGTCTATGTACTATACTGTGTATTAATGTCAAAACAAAAGCGTTAGCGTTAGTATTAATAATCAAGTTAATAATCAAGTTTTACTGCTGGTAATCTCTGAATCATTAGTAAAAAGGAAGTTTTACTACTAGTAATCTCCGAATCGTCATTACTGATTCCTAATATTCGTAAATTCTTTTCCTTCTTGTTGTTTCTATGCGATCGTTTCTAACCCTTTCGATTTAGTGTTATAAGTGTAATTATCAAGTGTATGGTGCATAATTTCTTATTTGTCATAAGTAACTTTTATTTTCTTTGGTTGTTTTTATTCATATGGTTTTTTCTCATTTTCCATGCTTTTGGCTGTTTTTTCTCATTTTTCCCATGTTTTTGGTTGTTTTTATTTACAGCTTGTTTCTCATCTCTTTCTCATGCTAGCTCACTTTCACCTTTCCATGCTAAGGTTTCACTTACTGACTGTTTTGTGTCTGCACTATATGCCTATGGAAAAAGTTTCAGATTTGCATGTTAAGATTAGCTATTTCAGTAAATCTTTTTAATTTTTAATTTTTATTGAAAAGAAAATTTGATTATCAATAAAACATTTTAATTTTGAATAGGAAAAATCAAATTTAATTTAACTTTATGAAAATTTGATAAAATTATATATATTTATAAATTACATAATTTCACATTTATAAATTATATAATTTCATTTTTCTTTTTATTTTAAAATAATAATAATTAATTTGATAATAAATTTTAATAAACATTAAATTGTCATTTGGTTCACTATTTCGTTATCTTCGACCTTTTGCTCCCAAAATCCAGAGACTTTTCCCTTTAAAGAAACTCATTCTTCCTTCTGAGAATATACTTACTAATACATCTAGGGAGTTGTGTCTTTGCTAAAGCGTAGTATTATAAGAAAGAAAGCAATTATATATGTAATTATGTTATTTTGAGAGATCAATTTTGTTCATCTCGACTAGTGATCTTCTAATCATGATATGTAATTATATGAAGATCCCGGTGAGTAGGATTCCTATAAAATCAACTTGAAAATGGCCCATATGTTCATTGAACAATAGCATTAACATAGCTAGTTACCAAATCATAATAAAATGTATTGCAAATAAATTTTAGGAACAAAGATCTTTTTATCCATTTTATCTTTATGTTTACTTCTTCAAGATATTTTTTATCTTTTATTTATATAAATATTAGCACAATCAAATCATAATTGATATATTTTATCTATTTATATCAATAACTTTTATTTATGTTTTATTTTATGTATTGTAAGTATTAAATCATATCATAGTTGATATATTTTATCTAGTTATATCAATAACTAGATAAAATATATCAATTATGATATATTTTATCTAGTTATATCAACAAATTTTATTTTATTTATGTGGTTGTGTTTGTATTAAATTGTAACTTAATAATCTGTATCAATAAGAAAATAATATATCTGAATTATCCACTTATTCAAGGATCGCTTGTTGTGTTGGTATTAACTTTGTAATTTAATAATTTATTCGGTTGGGTTGGGCTGGTATTAAATAACAACTTAATGGTTGGGTTGGGTTGGTATTAAATAATAACTTAATAATTTGTTAATAATATAGAAAATATTATATCTTGAATTGTTGACATTGCAGGGTTGGATGCATCAGTGCGGTTAAATTCTACACAATTCAACAAGGCAGTAAAAGAAGCAATTCCCAATCTCTCCCTGAGTGGATTTGAAGTTATTGACGATGCGAAGACACAAATGGATAAAATGTGTCCAGGAGTGGTATCATGTGCTGATATTATCTCACTTGCAAATTTTAGCGATGCTGCTTGTAGTAGTATGTTATCGCTATGTTTATTTATTGCAATCAATAAACAAACTGTGATATTATTTTACTTAAAGAACAAACTATCTAATTCTATATTACTATGTTTTCTTATCCTTGTGAATTCTAATTTTAAGATCATAAAGATAGATGAAGTTATAAATGAGTCCATGTGATCAGTAAGTTTTTCTATGGAATTCCACTTATTTTCTTTCCCTCATTTTATAGAGTTGAGGACCTTTCTGGAGAGTGAAGACAGGTCATATGGACGGAAGGATATCCATGGCGAGTGAGGCATTGTCCAACATCCCTACACCTTCTTTTTATTTTTTCATAGTCAAGGACTTCCTCTTTCACTAGAAAAGGACTCAACGTAAAAGACTTAGTTGTGCTATTCGATACCTCTCAATCAACTAGATCTATACAATCGCAAGTGCAGTAATTTATTAATTTTTCTTCATATATGATATGTTGTGCTATCTATACAATTGCAGTGCAATAATTTATTATTATGTTGATCATCCAATGGATGATGTAGGTGCACATACTATCCGAACGGGGCACTGCAATTTGTTCAACAACAGACTGTATAACTTCAATGGAAGTGGAGATCATATGGATCCTTTCCTGGACAAGTCCTATGCAAAGGAACTTAAGACTAAGTGCAAAAATGTAGCGGACAATACTACAAAAGTGGCAATGAATCCTAGCAGCTCCCTCAACTTCGATAGCGATTATTTTAGTGACCTGAAGCTAAACAGAGGTCTCTTCCAATCAGATGTCGCTCTTCCCACCAATTCCATTTCGGAGGAACACGTTTCTCACCAATTGGATCAAACTCACTTTTTCACTAACTTCAAAATATCAATGGAACGGATGGGAGAGATTGAAGTGTTGAGTGGGATGGCAGGGGAGATTAGAAAACACTGCGCTTTTGTAAATTGAGTTGTCAAACTAATTATAACGTACAAACTATGCAAAATAGGTAGTTTGTTCCTCTATCATGTCATGTATTTTTTTTCAACCAATAAAATATTGGTTTGAATAATCAATCCATATTTATTATATTTCTGTTTAGTTAGATATGAAACAAAATAAACCAAAATAAAATACTCAATAAAATTAAAAATATGAAGCACTAATTACATAAAAGAATCAATTATAAGGAACACATCACTGCAATTCAGGTTTAACAAGGTATTCAAAGTTTTATATTTATATATTTCTTGTAAACTGTATTTTTAATACAAGTATAATAACAAAAATTTAATGATATTTGTGGTGATTTTCTTAAAAAAAAAATTAAAAAACTATTTTATAAATGTTTTTAATTTAATTAATTTTATGTTATTTTAAACTAAATAATTTGCTAAGATATAATATAGCATAATATAAGATTCTATATCTATAATCCTACATGTGAGTAGAGGTTATTATGAATAAAAAGTAAAAGGTATATATATGTTTTAAAAAAATTCTGTTCAAATATTGTTAAAGTAAAATAATAATAATAATAATAGTTTATATATATATATATATATGGTTAACAAGTTTTTGCATGATAATTATTTATTTGTATTCTTAATACATTATTTATTATATTTTGTCATTAGAATTTTCTATTACATGTAATTGTACTTGTAATTGAATAAATTATTGTTTTTCATAACTTTTATATGTTTGGAAAATTTATATGGAACAAATTTCAAAATCAAATAATGTTTTTTTTCTTCCCTCTTACTTATAGTATGTTATAGGTGTTGAAAAAACTTTTCAAGTAGGTTGTGAAAGTTTTTATGTGACAAAAATCAGGTACATAAGGACATCGCATAAACAACCTTATAGAGAATATTGAGGAATATTTCATTCAAACTTCCTACAAGAATTTGAACATTTCCATGGTTGTTTTTGTGCATCAATGAAATCACCATACAATGCATTTGATATTTTCTATACATTTTAGATTATTACAAGTTTTTTGGTTTACACGTATATATGTGTGTGTGTGTGTGTGTGTGTGTGTGTGTGTAATTTTCAACTTATTCATCCATTTTAGTTTTAATAATTAAGTAGTGACATTTAAATTTTAAAATTTTCAAAGTACATGATTGATAAATAATAAAAAATAAAATAGATACCTAGCAAATTTAACTACTAATTCAAAACCATCATTAATAACGCCTCCTAAGTAACATAAATTAAATTTAACTGAATACTGACACTTTATTTCTCTTCACTAGAACAATTCTTTTAAAAAATAAAACATCTTTTTCTTTTTTTTTAAATCAAAAGGGGGAGAGCCTGCTATATTAGATTAGCAAAAAACTTTAACAAGATATACAGTGTAAAGGGTCTAAGTCACCAAAAATGCTGTCGATTACCATCAACCAGCATAGGTGGAGTGCAAATAACAATTGTATGATAGTAGCATCTGTCCTGCCCGGAGGAAACCAGGACAAATGTCTATAGTCCAAAAGAACATGAAACAGTAGCATAAAAAGACTAAAAAAACCAAGAGAGCATAAAAACCTAGGTACCCGGTGACCTGTCGTCATCTCTAGTCTGCCACATGGACCCATCTAGGATGGCAAAAGTCTGCACACAAAGGGGGCACTTCCGTTGAGCTAGGACGTTGGAATAGGCGTCAAGAAGCATGTCCAGGCGTTGGCCCATGAGGAGGGCCCTATGCTCCAGGTCATACATGTGGCCTCGGAGCTTGAACAACAGGGAAAGGTGCTCCGCATGGAGGAGAAAGCCATGCACACTGCCACCCGCGACGTTGAACTCCCTCTGCTTCGCACCATCCTTGACATCCTTCCTCACCGAGCGAGTGTTGTCCATTTTCATCTCTGCTTCCATAGCTTGCCAATAAAATTCTTCAACAATGCAGCCGGGGAACTCTTCATCCAATCCCAAATTGGGTTTGCTTTCCTCCCTGGGGGTCACCACTGTGGTGTGGGGCTCCTCCGCAGTCGACAGGTCCTCCATAAACGGGTCCTCCTCCACAATACAGGCGGGATACGCATCCTATGTTCCAGCCTCCTTCCTTGTCGTGTCCTCTCTGCTACAGCCAACTCCCGTTTCTGCAATTGTGGCGAGCACTGCCAGTCTCTCAGCCTGAGCCTTCTTCTGAAGCATGGAGGTCGCCAAGGCCAGAGCATGCTCAAATTGCTCTTTCCGTCGCCGCTGCGCCTTGTGGGCATTCCAAGCTGAGCCACAGCGAGGTCTTCCTCTTTTTCTAGCCATGGTATCCTGGGGATGAATGAATGTACAGAGCGGGTGCAGAGATAAGCGTAAGAGCCAGGACGCGAGCAGTTGCAGGTACAGAACACGAGCAGGCCGACTCTGTCTCGGCTCACACAAAAACAAGCTGCTCGGAAAATCCTTGCCAAGATGCAACGTAAGGGTAGTGAGCCAGGGCAAGAGGAACACAGGATTGCTCCAGAGCCTCTAGGTGAAGATCAGAGCCAAAGCTGGAGCAATCCCACTTTGTCCAAGCTCGAATGAAAACACATAACCAGACGCCGAGAACACTTGACCGCCTTTAACCCCAACCATGCTAAGTATGCAGAGGTTGTAAATGGTCGCGTGAGGGAGGAGTCCCGCCATCACGATGCTGCTGCTATGACCGTCCACCATCATAAATGCGAGAGTGTGGGTGGCGACCATCGGCATTTAAGCCCAGGCTTAGTGCTAAGCCTGGTGGCACCTCCTCGCCGCGTGTCACCCCTTCCGGGGCTGGGAAGTCTCTACTAGCAAGGTCGCTGCATTGCCTAGAGAGGTTTGTTTCTCCAGAAGCATGGGCCTGCCAGTAGATGAGTTTTGCCTTTGCATCAATTCCAGTATTTTCCAGGTGATCCGCAACCTTGTTAGCTTCTCGTTTCACATGAGAGGGGATAAGGGTGAGATTGGGGTGGATGATATCCCCGAAGTCTTCCAGAAGTCCAGAGAGTCTCCAACTGGGGGAGATCCTCCAGGGGGGCTGACCATTAAGGATTCTGGAGATGAGTTGAATTATTACTTGGGAGTCTCCTTCAATGACTAACCGAAGATACTGGTGTTGAACAACGACTTGGAGGCCTTTTACTAGTCCTGTGAGCTCCGCCACATTGTTCATGTTTTCACCTAGAAAACCTGCAGTGATATGAATAATCTTGCCCATGTGGTCCCTAAGGACGGCCCCAAAACCAACTGATCCAGGGTTTCCCCTAGAGGCCCCATCGAAGTTGATCTTGAGGAAACCAGATGGGGGTGGGGTCCAATCCGTGGGACTGTTAGCTTGCCTGTTTTTGGTTTTCCCATGTGTTTGCATGCTCATTTGCAAGTTCCAACCTTCAAGAATAATCTTCTCCTCGGGATTACACTGCATATCTTCTTGAAGCCAAGATTTACTTTGAACGGTTTCACGGATAAGCCGTTTATCTCTCTCCCAAGTGGTGATAGGGGCAGACAGTTTGGAGTTGAAGACTCTTTTATTTCTTTCCTTCCATATTGCCCAAAGTGTAAATCCTGGGAGCAACTACCAGATGCGTTGGAGAATTGGGTTGTGGAAGGAAATTGTTTCCCAATTAACTAGGGTGTCCCGAATACTGCTACGATTCCGTTGGGAGCGTCGCATGGCTTGAGCTCCCCAATCCCAAAGCTGTTGACTGTAAAGGCAATTGTTGAGGAGGTGTTCCATGGTTTCCTCACTTTGCTAGAAGAGGGCGCATCTAGAGGGGCCTGTAAAACCTTTCTTTAGGAGGTTCTCCCAAGTGAGAATACGATTTTGAGATGTGAGCCATAGAAAGAATGAAATCTTGGGCCAGAGAAAACGTTGCCAAACTTTTCTCCATATTGATTCAGGGGCTTGGCTTGGGAGATTCCGTTGAAGGTGGTAGGCTTCCTTGACCAAAAAAATGCCTGAGGTGGAGTGGCCCCAACGAAGTATGTTCGGTCCTTCTTTAGTGGAAATTTTCTTGTATTGCATGCAATCCTGCCACGGCTGAAGGTCGAAATCCTCCGTGATCTGTAAATCTATTATGTTGGTTTTCCATTGTCTCCAGGGTTGTCTTCCTTGAGTTGGGAGCCAAAAATCATTAACCTTTGTGAGGTTGTTTTGATGTAGCCTAAGTTTGAGAGGGTGGAGGCTTTCCAAGTCATCAAGAGGGGGTAGTTGTTGCCAAGAATCCTTCCAGAATGGTGCACTTTCACCATTTCTTAACTCCCAAAAGGCGTGCTACTGTATTAGGGGGCGATTCCGCCAGGCGGTGTTCCAAATGTTGGATCCTTGCATCTGTTCATTGAATCTGATTAGTTGGTCAAATTGAACGTTCGGGGCGTACTTTTGTTTCCAGATCTGCGCCCAAAGTTCTTGCAGATGTTGCAGCCATCTCCACCACATATTGGCTCCCATGATCTGGTTCATCTTCCCCGGGTCTCGTATACCCAGCCCCCCAATTTTTTTGGGTTTGCAAAGTTTATCCCATCCAACTAAAGCCCATTTCTTGTTATTATGGTGTCCCTTCCACAAGAAATTGCGTTGGAGACTCCTAATGGATTTGATGATCGAGATGGGCACTACCAAAGCAGTGAAAAGGTACGTGGGCAGAGCTTGTAAGACTGACTTGAGTAGGACCAGTCTGGCAACAATATTCAGTGGTCTAAAGGTCCAGATGTTCAGCCTGTTGGCTGTGGACAAGAACAGACTGTCCTAAGAGATAGATTCTGCTAACTCTCCGGTGAGGGGGATGCCTAGGTAAGTGGAAGGGAGGGAGCTTCTGGAAATGCCTAGAATTCTTGAGAGGTGAGCCTGAACCGAGGCTGGCGTGTTGAAAAAATAAATCTTTGACTTATCCAAGTTAAGCAGTATGCCTGAGGCGTCCGAGAAGTCAGAGAGGATTGAATTAATCTTGGTGGCTTCTCTGACCATGGGGGTGTTTATGAGGAGGGTATCATCGACAAACTGGCTATGCGAGGGCACCGGGTGGAGGTTATGGAGTGGCAACCCAGTGAGTGAACCTTCAATGACCGCTGCTTTGAGGTAGCAACCTAGGCCTTCTGCCATGATAACAAAAAGGAAAGGAGAAAGAGGGTCGCCTTGACTAATGCCTCTGGAAGGGTGGAAAGGTCAGGAAGGTGTGCCATTAACAAGAATAGAGAAGAAGGGAGAAGAAGTGAGCTCGAGAATCCAATCGACCTAGCGGTTAGAGAAACCGAAGGATTCCAGAACCGACCGCATATATTGCCAGCTTAGTCTATCAAAAGATTTTGATAGATCAAGTTTGATAAGCATACCTGGTGTTTTTCTCATTTTTAAGGAGTGGATAACCTCATTGGCCAGTATAACGCTATCCATGATTTGTTTTCCCTCCACATAGCTAGATTGCTCATTGGAGATAATGAGCGGCAAGAGCGGCTTGAGGCGATTGGCAATAATCTTTGTGATTATTTTATAAATGAAATTACATAGGGAGATTGGTCTGAACTACTTCGGGTGAGTGACACGTTCCTCCTTGGGGATGAGAGTGATGAAGGTTGCATTTAACGCGGAGAGAACTTGACGAGATGTTCTTGATTATTCTACTACCCACCAGACATCTTCCTTGATCATATCCCAGCAATAATGGAAGAAATACGTTGTGAATCCATCAGGGCCTGGTGCTTTTCCTGGAGGCATGTCCTTTACTGCAGAGTCCACTTCAGACTGAGTAATAGGCCTTAGCAGTGCTCTGTTCTGCTCAAAATTAATTAGCCTAGGTATGTGGTGGGCGACTTTTTAGATCGCCTCCTCCCTGTTTGAGTTGGTCTCTGTGAGGAGGTCTTGATAGAAGGAGTTAAGAGCTTCTGCTCTTTGCTCATGATCCCTTATTGGGGCACCTTGATCATCCTCCAACTGGGTAATGCGATTAATGTGTCTCCTGTGCGTCATTTCCCTGTGGAAGAATTTTGTGTTGCGCTCCCCTTCTTTAAGCCATTGAACCCTGGATTTTTGCCTCCATAAGATCTCTTCTTGTTCTCTGCAGGCCTCTAAGTCCGCCATAAGTTGTTCCTCTACCCGCACCAGGTTCTCAGTTCGAATAACTGCTATGAAAGTGCGTTGAAGTTCTTCGATTTGCTTCTCAATTTCCCGCTTCCCGAGGAGAATGTTTCCAAATGAAGACTTGTTCCATTCTTTTAAAAGTAGTTTAAAGTTCTTGAGGTGCTGTTGGAACTTGTACATGTGAGTGCCATGATCTATTTCTGCCTGGCCCCACCAAGTGTGAGCGAGTTGTTGGAAGTTTGGGTGATTAAGCCAGAACTTTTTGAAGTGGAATGGCTTGGGCCTAGGGGGGAGTTCCGGGTTCAGACAAAAGACTATGGGCCAGTGGTCCGACCCTAATTTTGGCACAATATTTGATTCCATTGCCTGGTCACTTTAAAGGAGGGCTTCAGACACTAGAAAGTGATCCAACCTACAAGCCACATGCTGGTGCCCTATTCTTCTATTGGACCAGGTAAATATTCCATTCCGGGTTTCCATGTCCACCATGTTTAATTGCTCTATTAGGGTTTTGAACTTGCCATTGTCCTGCTCCAACCGTTTTGTCCTGCCACTTTTTTCCTCCAGCGTTAGGATCATATTGAAGTCGCCTCCTACTATCCAGTGCGGCGTGTGTATGAGGGTTTGAACATAATGAAGGGTTTGCATGGAGATTTCCTTATCTTGGATAGATTGCGGGTCATAAACATTTGTGATGGCGCCTTCCTTGGAGGAAGCTACAGTTTTGAAATAGGCAGTTAAGGTGTCTCTTGTAGAGAAGGGATGGAGCAAAGTGACCATTTGTGGATTCCAGAGGATGGCCAGTCCTCCTGCCACACCCACTGAGTCAAGAAAGAGGAAATCCCCGCCTCTCCAGCTGCTTCGAAAAATATTTTTCGCTTCCTGTCCTGCACATTTGGTTTCCTGCAGTAGTAGGATATCTAGATTCTCTGTTTTAATACATTCTCGGAGGATCCATTGCTTGGATCTTCCATTAAGACCTCTGATGTTCCAAGATATTGTCTTCATCATGTGGATGGTGGAGGGGGGTGGAGGTATCCCTCCGATAGCCTCTGTATCTAGACATAATTGATCATTAGGTGCCCTGTCTCCTTGATGAGTTGTTGGGCTGGTTTGCATCCTCGTCTCTTGTTTTCCTTGGTAGTTTTTTGGTTTCTAGGCTGGGATCCGCCGAGATGCCCAGCCTAGCTATGGAACCTACCGTGGAGTTGGTGAACACTTTATGCACTTTCCAGAGCTTTTCTACTGGAATATGTTGCATATCTTTCTGATTGAGGGCTTCCTCCAGTTTTCCTAGGTCTATTTTTGCCAGATCTATTTCGTCCATAAGCATATTGGTGTCTTCGTCCCTGCCGGATTGTGTTGGCTAAGTTGTTTCCTTTGGGTGAGTTTTATGTGGCTCTTCAAGGCATTTACATTTCTCTTGTGTGGATGCTTGGAGGGGGTTTTGAAATTTTGCCTCTTTCGGTATTTGATTCAAAGCGTCAAAGGAATTCTTGGAGGGGACCTTTGGGGCCGAGCTCTAGTTCTGTTTTCTTGAAGGATTCTTTTGCCTTCTTGCAACACTGGTAAAGCCGTCCTTATGCTTGGCTTCAAAGGGTTTGGGGGTTGAGGCGTTCAAGGGACATTCTCTGAACAAGTGGTCGTGCTCATGGCACTTCCTGCATCGAAAGGGTATATGTTCATAGTCGATAGTCTGGTTCCACTCCTCGTCCTGGTATTCCAGTGTGATGGAGCACGACAGGGCTTTCGATATATCCATGTAGATGCAGATACGGGCATATGATGTATACTTTCTTATTTTTGTAGCTTCTGAACCTTTGACATATTGTCCTACCATGTTTCCTATGCCCATTAGTATTTCTTCCAGCCAGAATTCCTAGGGCAGGGAGTACAACCGAATCCAGACTGAGGCCCGTGAGAAGTCCTCTTGCTCTGGACTGAATCTGTCGGTCCAAAATCTTAGAAATAAGCCCGCTGAGTTATAGAAGAATGGTCCATTGTCAAATATTCTTTCCTTGTCTTCTAGGTTATACAAGATAATTGTAAAGAAACCCTTGGAGCTGAGTTGGACCTCATAATCTTTTTTAGGGTTCCACCAGTCCTTAATCCAGCGAGTGAGATCTCTCTCAGTCGGCCATAGGCCCAAGAATTTGCTTATTAGTGCGTGGTCCATCATAAACTAGGTGTGTTCCCCCATGCTAGTCGATGTAATATGATAAAGTGGTGGTTTTTCCATTTTTGGAATACACTTACCTGGCAGCCAGTTTTTGGAGGCTTGTGGATGAGATGTACTGGGCTCGAGTTCCATTTCTTTGCTAAGGCTTTGCTCCTGGGTAAAGAGCTTCTCCCTTAGATGCATCGATGTATTGAAGGTAGGAATCTTAGCATGGATACCAGTTCTGTCATTGGAAGCTATGTCGTTGTACAAGGGGGGTTTCCCCCCCTCACCCGTGCTCATTGTTGGATGAGCAGGAATCACGCAAGGTTCTATTTTGCAGAGTGGGAAGGTGGGTGGCAGGGCGTAGGCGTCAGAGTGCACATCAAACGATCACAGGGCATTGTTGCTGCAGAGAGCTAGTGTAGCACCCATCCACAGGATGCTAAACAATTAACAATTTATTCAAACACTTACACATTAACAACTTTGTTTTAGCATTATTTCATTGATTTTTATTTACACATTTCTTCTACTTCTTCTCAATGATAAATCTAATAACATGATGAAATAAGTAGTAGGCTAACTTTATGATTTAAGAACTTAAAACATAAGTATACTCAAAACATCAATAACAAAATATCACTGAAAAATACCTCCTCCTTAGCTTGTCGAAGCTCACCGGTTGTACTGTAGTCCTGGGCGCTTCGAAGCATTCTTTTCCCACTTGCCCAGAGTGAAACAACAAAATCATCCCTGCCAACTAGGAGCCTATCCGGCTTCCTAGCTCCAAGAAACCTTTCGGTTTCTTGGCCTTCCATGCCCATGACTCCAAGAACAACAAAGCACAAATGCTCAAAGAAAACTATCACAAGAATCATCTCTTCCAAGAATTTCACAACCTCTCATCATGCTCCAACCTCTCCATGCCCTCCTCTCTTCTTCTTCTCCCTATTTATCAAGTTTCAATACACACTTCCCCAAGTCTCCTCAACCACCTCATCATTATCCATCCACCTCCCTTATCTAGTTTTTTTGGGAAAATATTAAAATAAAACTAAATATAAATGACTTGTATTAAACAACAATAAAAAAATAAATAAAAAGTCTTTATTCTCATGCTAGATAATAAATGTTATTTTATAACTTTCTCCAAAATGTACATAACACTCCACCATTCTCATTTAATTCATCACACCCACCTATCTATCAAAGTCAAGAAGTATTTAATGCTTCTAGATATTTGTATGCAATATAATTTACATATTCAATAAACATTCAATTA
>SNQJ01S0097827.1:0-17163 GCA_010110895.2 Picea sitchensis | reverse complement strand
TTAAAAAAAATAAATAAATAAATAAAAAAGAGGAAAGGAACAAATAATAGAAATAAGGAAACTTGAAATAAAGGAAACTTAATAAAGGAAAGTAGGGGACATAGGATAAAAAGCAAAAAGGAATCAACAGTTAAGGAGTTACTAAAAATCAACAACTTCATTTTAGGAAAGTTATTAAATGCATGAGAGGGGATCTAGGAACCCTAGGAGTAATTTTAGGAGCAACTTTAGGGGGGGTGAGGGAAATGAGTCTTTTAATTAAATTAAAGAAAATAATTTTGGAGAAACATGTGGGATGAGTGACACTTGGACGACAGAGAATTTTTAGAGGATTTTCATAAAAAAATAAATTAATAATGATTTAGGGAAAGTAGGTGGGTCTCAAATTGCTATAAAAGAAGGGGAAAAGGAGGAAGAAAGGATGAACGGTTAGTGTAACGTTACGCTGTCGGATTGTGTCTTGACTATTTTCTTGTGAGGAGTTGGGAAATTCTCAGTCGTACTAGAGTGGTAGCTCAACCTTGGAGGCGAGATAAGAAGCTAGTCTTATCTCTGGATCTTTTGTGGTCCCTTTGCAACTCGGGGGGCTAAGGGGGAAGCAGAGTACCCCTAGCGATTGGTTGGGAGGTACCGGTGAGCCTTCTGCGGTCGGCGAGCGGGAGTGGCATAGAGCGCGGGAAGCAGCACGGAGCGCGGGACGTCTTCCGAAGCAGGCGAGTGGCAATGGTATGCTTTTATTTTTGGTAGAGTACACTGCCTAGTTATTATCTTAGGCGATTATGTTGTATTGTTGTAAGATGTTGCTTCAGCTGGTGTGGTTCTCTTTTGTATGCTACAGCGATATTTTTCGGGAAACCTTTTGTTGGGGTAGATGTTCTGAATTTGCTGTCATTTGTATGCCGAAAATTGTCTGTATTAGTTACCATTGTATTCTGGAAATTATTTGAATATGCCATCGTTTGTATTCAGGGAATGGTCTGAATTTGTTGTCATTTGCATGTCGAAATTGTCTGCATTAGTATCAATGCATTCTGGAAATTATCTGAAATGGAAATCTTCTTGTATTCTGGAATGGTCTGTGTATGCTATCATTGTAGTCCGAAAATGTGTCTTGATTAGTTATCCTTGCATTCTGGAGATTAGCTGAGATGGATATTGTTTGTATTCTTGAAATGGTTCGAGATTGCCATCCTTGTAGTCGGTATTTCGTCTGAAATTTGTTGCTATTGGTATTCTGGAAATTTGAATGCTATTGTTCTGCGTATTGATCAGGAAGGTTTAAAATCGTTTGGCTTTTCGTTTTTATTATTGCTGCAAAATTTTCATGAGGATAATGCCATTCTGATCCTGTAATTTCGTTGGGACATTCGTTTTTCTGAACTGCTGCAATTCCGTGCGTATATGGATGAGTTTGTTGCCAAAAACTCGTTGAGTCTATTGGTGGGTTTATGACCGTAATTTCGTGATTAATTGCTGCAATCATTTCATGACTGTGGGCGTTATGGTCTGCGTTTAATTTACGAATGCATGTGGCTCGAATGGTCTGCGTTCTCCTTCAGAACGGGCATCATTACTTTTCGGTTTTATTTATTGGGGTCTGCGTATCTCACTCATAATGGGCATAATTACATTGCATCTTTATCTTTTATGGTCTGCGTTTTACTTCTGGGTCTGCGTTCCTCGTTCATGGGAGAAATCATAATGCGTTTCCTTTTTGGGGGTCTGTGTTTTTATTACATACAGTGGCATTTATTTCGTGGGCATTTTTGTTATGCGTTGATTGTTTACCTGTGACTGCGAGCGAAATTATCATAGCGTGGGTCTGTCCACTTTTCGTCTACCTTGCTCCTTAACACTAACACAGGTGCAATCGAGTTGATTATTGGCTCTTCTGTCCACAAAAGACAAAACTGGATCATACACGACGATATCATTGACCCACTGAAACTTCTCTCTCAATAAAATTGCAAACGCTAATTGCTTGTGAGAATCCTCCATGTTCTTGGAATATTTCACATCATTCATCTCTCAGATGCCGTAGATAACCATTTGTAATTGTGAATGATGTGGGTCTTTTCATATTTCCATTTTTATTCGGCCACCAACACAGGGTTCTGCATTAGTAAAATAAATTTTCCATAAAAATAAGAATTTTGTAACTTTTCTCGAGCGAGCTTTATAGTTTGGGTTATTTCTTGAGTTTTTTTTTTTAATGATTTCTATCTGAGTTTGTGCGGCTATTCCTGGATTCTCCATTTGTTTATTAAATTCTTCAAAATACTTATACCTTACAAACTCATCAAAAGGAAGTTGTAATTTATTGATTATTTCTCGAACCTTTCTACTGATTTCTTCATCATAGGCACTCTCCATATGGTTATTTTCAAATTGATGTCACCCATACTTATGATGTATTTCTATACATTGACATCTTTAATTAATTGTTATCTTTAATTAGAGTCATTTGCAATATTGATAGTTTGTCATTTCCAAATATTGCCCTTTTTAAGTATTGTCATTCTAAATTTTATTATTTGATAGATTGCCTCCTTGAATTATGGTGTATATTGCTAATTTAAAAGTGATGTTACCTATAATTATGATGTTATTTTAATGCATTATTATTTGAACTTTACGATCATTGATGACTTCGCAATTGTGATCTCCTCATGTTTAATTGAATGTTTAACTTGGAAGGTCATTATAAATTTGGTGGTGGTGGCATAAGAGGTATTGTAATTTTAAAAGCATGGCCCGAATATGTGAGATAAATGAAGGGTGTTAATATTTCTGGGCAGTGCTTTGTAACTTTCATCGCTATTAATAAACATTTATGGTGTAGTAACCTTGAGTTAAGTGCAATAGAATTTCTGAGACTGTATGGAGGGTGTTGTTCCTTGTAGATAAAGTTGGGCTTGGTTGTTAAACCTTCCGTGAGTCGGGGCTGTTGGTCAGGCGGGAGGTAGACACCCCAGGTAGCCTCAATGTATAAGTCTGTGCGTGATTTTCCGTGTATAGAATCCAGTGTCGTATCAAGAGTTTTGGGCCCTTTAAAGGCAGGGTTTCCACTCTTGCGACACACCCGACGGAGGTTACTAGTTTCTGCCTGAGCAGTCGGCCAGGAGCCTGTCTATTCTTCTTCCAAGAAGACATAAGACTAAAAGCCCTGCTTTTCTATGCAGAAATAGTAAACTCTATTGTTGGATTCTTCCATCTGTGACTGTATTGTGCTTAACACCTGGTGTCGTTTTCTGCTTACAGCTGCTAGTTGTACGCCTTATGTCTAGGGGCGTTATTACTTGTTGTCACTGTGATATGTCATGTGTCATCTTGTGGTGATCGTCTGGCTTGCGTCTTGTTCGTAGTCGGGTTACTAGTTTCTACTTGAGCAGTCGGCCAGGAGCTTGTCTAATATTCCTTCGAGAAGACATAAGACTAAAAGCCGTGCTTTCCTGTGTAGAAATAGTAAACTCTACCACCTTGGATTTCTTCCCTCTGTGTTCTTACTGTGCATAACCCAGTATGTCGTTAAATGTTTGCGTTGTGCGCCTTATGCCTATGGTTGTATATTGTTGCAGTTACCCGTTGTGTGCCTTCAGTATTCTTGTAATAAACATCGTGGTTGCATATTTTTGGTTGTCGAGTGGCGTCGTAGGGTCAAGTGTGCTTGTTACTTCTACCCGAGCGCACACACCTTAAACACACAAAAAAAAAATTACACCTTCTATTAGAGTAGTTGTCGTAACGAAAGAAGGTCCTCACATATATTTACATTGTCATCATGAAATCAAGTTCGTATTTACCATCGACATAAACAATTCCATTTTCTATTGTCTACAAAGCCTATGACTATAAATCCATAGCTCCATGCAGTTGACTATATAGTCCACTTTCTCTTTAAGTTGGGGTCTTCGTGCATATTGTTTTTTTAAGGATTGTCTCCATATTTGTATTTGTTTAAATCAAAGCACACATAATATATGATTTTATAATGTAAAACGTGGCGGATTTCCTTTTTGGCGGGGTTTGTTTTAATCTACCTCTTCGTGTAGGAGAGGTATAAATACGATGTACATTATACAATAATGTTGATGATTTTTTTTTTATAAATTTAGGTTTATATCATTATTTATATTTACATTTGTTTTATTATATTTAGGGATTTTCAAAAGAATCAAAATTTAGATGCCAAAATGGATCATACGTCCGGCCATTGATGCTGCTTGAGTTTGATTAATTGTTGTAGAAGTTTTCCCAGTTATACAATAGTTTTTCTTTTCGTATGGCACTTCCAAGATCTACTCACTCTAATTGATGGTGTAAGACCGAAGGGAATTGATTGAATGAATTAAGCAATCTTGGGGACCAAAACGAAATCTTTATAGCCAAGCTTCCATCAAGTTTCTGTTGGCTAACTATTAACTGTTCCACATATCTAGGTAGAGAACCGTATGGAGTAATGGACCACTCCAGAAGCTCCCAAACAAGAAAACGGTTCCATTTGGTTTCCAAACGAGCTGTGGCAGTTGAGTAATAGTTCGGATTGATTTCCGAATAACTATTGGTGGTTTAAACAATTAAGGGAAATACGGTTTCGGTTGGTCGAATGAGCTACGACGGATGGTTTCGGTTGGTCGAATGAGATCTGGTGGTCAAGGGAGCTTACATCATATTCCCTACCTTGTAATAATTTGTAATAATCTGGAGCCAATGCCTCAAATTGCAGTCTCAAATTGTAGATTTCCATGGGCAGGGCTCAAACTAAGGAATGTGCAGTTCGCAGCCCAAACATGAATGATTTTGAAGAAAAATGCAACAATGTAGATGAGAAAGAAGAATGCTCGATGAGACACACACTATCTACTCATGTGGACTACATCTACACTCGGAAACACAACCCATAAGGCTCACATAACACTCAACTATATTGCTTAATCCGTGCAGTTCTGTTAATCAGTTAAATAATACTTGTAGTCCTAGTAATCTATGAAGAAATTGGGTATAGGAGAAGGAGCACAAGAATCTCATTAATTCCATCAACAATTTTAGGTACTGAAAATATAATTACGTTACTTTCCGTTGACATGTATCGGATATTAGAGCAGAGATATCACATAGACTTCCATATAGATTTATGCGTTACTGCCTTTAATGTTTTCTCCCTCCTGATTGGGAAGCGGAATGTCCTCTTTCCACCCGAGTAGGGGTTGTTGATTAATGTACAAAAATAACAACATTTTACCCACATTGTCGTATTAACAACTTTGCGTTGTTACATAATGTCCTCTTTCCATTCCTTAAATTGTTTTTATCTTTCAAGAAAAATTTTCCATGAAAGTATTTTTATATTTCGAAAAGAGACCAGATGGTTGTTCACTGGAATCACAGTGCGAGGCATGTTATAAAGTTATTTATCAATGGGATAAGAACTAGCATAACCGCTAACTCGCGGCTGAGAACGCTGAAACGTATCGGCTGAGAACGCGTGCCCTCAATAAATTAGGCAACAAGACCAAGATCAAAGGAAATACTTCCTTGGGACTTGAGACCAACTATTATTCTCCTGCAATAAGTTGAGAAACTACACTTTCCAAGAATCCAGTTGTCTGAGGGAGTGTACCTTATTTTCGATTCACGCGGACGTATTTTCGTTTTCCCAATTCATCCTCGTTTAAGCCGAGAACTGTCCCCATTTCCGTCAACAAATGAGGAAAATGCTTGTGTATGACAACTTCCGAAAACCATTTATCCTAAGTAGGAGTTTCACATGTGTGTCCAACAAGGTAAGAGGTATGTTGTTGATGAGTGGTGGTATTAAGAGTGTCAAGTAAGGTGTCTTGGATAAATTAGGGCTATAAATCATGGATTAACTTGATAGGATGAGAGAACATGACATTAACTTCAAGAAATGAGGGTTCATAGCATTCCCGATTGTTTTCATTCACCACATCATGCAAAGGAATCCTATGCAAATCATAATATTATTATGAAATTGCATTAGATTATATAAAAGTAGCGCACATCTGTCTTTATCTCAGATCTATCACGCAACAAGAGAGCATCAAATTTCTTAAGGTGTACCTTTTATCATTTAATTCTATGCCATAAATTATTTCATTCATATTAAATGATACAATAAATTACACCTTAAGAAATTTGATCCCTCTCCATGCTTCGTAGCTCCTTTTTTAATATGGATCTACATTGGTTTAATTTTTTAGATATTATCACATACATATGTACATAAGGAATTATTTGTTAATTTTTCTTTTGTTGTTGTGGACAACATTTATTTATTTTTTATTTCATTTTTTTTCTTGTCGTATTGTTAACATCTCTTCCATATTGAGTTGTAGAGAACCTCACTACTCTTGGTGCTATAAAACACCATTAAAATATCAACTTGCTACTCTTAATCCAATAAAACACCATTAAAATATTTAAGTTTTTTTTCTTACCATATTTCCAAATTTTACATACCCTCACTAAACTGTCATGGAAGTGCATCCTCAAAATGGATGCAATTAGAGTTGGATATGTGGAAATGTCTTTCTTCGCTACTTGTTCAATGGCGCTCTCAGCACATGAATAACTCTTTCTATAGATATTATGTTTGGGTTGTTTTTCCTCCTCGCACATTGGAACTGCCAATATTGTTGCCAACATCACAACAACAATTACTCGAACAAATGAATTAAAAAGAATGCATCGTGATGCTTTTTTAATATCGTTATTTTTTTGTTGTGGGTCTAGCTTGAGTGGTTGTGGGATGGAGTGTTAACCTCCACACCCATGTAGTATTCCAATAAGTGACATCATTTAAATAGTTAGTTTTCAAAGTCAAATAATGGTTTGTTTTGTTCTGTCTCACATATCGTATGTTTTAGGTGTTGAAAATATTGCACCTTTGATGGATGACCCCTAACAATTAACATGGAAATTATCAAAAAATGCTTGAAAATATTTTAGACAAATTTCAAAATCAAATAATGTTTTGTTTCGCTCTCACATATAGTATGTTGTAGGTGTTGAAATTTATTTTCAAGCCAAGGCATTTTGAATTCTCTTATGTGACACAAACATCATGTACATATGAGATTTATGTGGTGAGGATTGTTTTCAGTGGTGTTCGGAAAAATCACAGTGTTATTAATGGATTGCCAGGACAAGAATCTTGGAATAAAATTAAAAGGAGAGTTGTGGACTTAGAATTTTTTAAAAATTACAGGAACAGTAACATTCTACCAAAATTCAGGCATATATAACACAAGGCGAGAAACAAATGGAATAAATCAACGTTATTTAGACTAGGCCTACCCATAACCAGAGGATAAATCCAAAGAATTAGATGCAAGCCGACCCTTAAGTTTTATTATTTTTTCTCTCCTTTTGTATTTATATTAAGTGTTTCTCTTTGATTTTTAATCCAGGCTTCTTGTCCTGAAGATGGATCCTGATATGGATCTGAAATGTCGACAATCCACTAATAACACTATGGTTTTTCCGAACACTACTGAAATCATGTACACAGGGAAAATGGATAAATAACCTTATAGATAAGATATGGGAATATTCCATTCAAACTCTCTAAAAGAGATTGCACACTTTCACTATTGCTTTTATGTATCATGCAAATCACCATACAATGCATTTGGCCTTTTCTATAGATTTTATATTATTATATTTTTTTTTCTCTTTTACACTTTTTAAAATTATTATAATCTATAAATAAGTACTAGTAATATATATTTATAGGGGTAAATTTTCAACTTATTTATCAATTTGAAGGTTTTAAGAATTGATTATTAGTCTCAAAATTTCAAAATTACTAAGTATATGATTGTTAAATAAGGAAAAATAAAATAAATACAGGGAAAACTTAACCACTAATTAAAATACATAATTAACAATCCTTGGTAAGTAACATGGTTGATGCCCAAAACATAATTTGTTTCCAATTAAATATTTGGGTTCTTTTTCTCTAAAATAGATAAATGCTTTGTAGAAATAAGAGATATCTTATAGAATCCACTCATTTCCAATCAAACAATTAAATATATGGCATAACATGTGTAGAGTATAGAAAATGTAATTAAAAAAACATACTATATTACTATTTTGATTTTCAAGGAATTTTTAATGATTAGGTTACATAAAAATGCAAGGGTGTTAATAATTTTTTTAGGAAACTATAAAAAAATATAGAATTGGTTTTTTAATACAATTAAAAGAACTTTTTCGTAGAGTGCATTTGATGCAGGAGCATCCACACCTCATCAAGCGAGCCAGCGCGTGGAGCAAAGAAGAGACAGCTGGACAAGCCATCAAACCACTTTTTGAATTTTACCTTGATAATGGTTGTGCCAAACATTAAATGTATTGATGTGACGAAGAGCACTTGTACATTGTAACGGACCTTGAGAAGATAAGATCTCGTCCTTAGGTAGTTGAGGCATTTATTATATTTAATGCAAGTAGATAAATTAATTAAGTCTAGATTAGACAATTTTGCTTTCGAGAGGGAAAACGGAATATAGGCACCCTCCTTTGTATTATTGGATTCATATTTTTTTTTTTTCAGAGCATTCAGAGCATTCAGGAGCAAGAAGAGAGCAAAGAAGAGAACTGGTGAAGAATCCCCATGTACAGATATTGAATTAATAGGAAAGCTTTGATTCAATTCCATGGCTGTGATTATTCTCTATGTGTTGTTGATATTATGCTGTTGCATACTTGCTTCTTGTTATGCTTTCATTGTATATGCTGCATATGTAATTTCATGGCAGATTAGGAATCTGGGAGAGAGGCGAGAATAAGTTTCAATTGTTTCTTTGTTCGAGCCAGGAGATTCCTGCATAGAGTGCAGTTGAATTCCTCTGCATAGAGTGCGTTGAGGAGGTTCTATAGTTAAACTCTTATTCTCATCTCCCGGAGTTGTGTTTGGTTATTCGAACTGTGCAGGTGAGTGCAGGACGGACGTGAAGTCTTAGTAGCAAGTCTAAGAAGGGGAAGGCTGGGATTGCTGTGACTGTGAGTGTACAGGACCTGGAAGACTTCAACACTGTTGAGAGTTGTTGAAGGTCGAGCACAGGGAGTGTGTTCGAGAGATCTTGGAGGAATTCGAGTCTACAATCTCAGGAGGGATAGTTCCTTTCGTGTTTGCAGAGGGAACAAAACCTGCGAAAGCTCAATCAGGACAGAACCTTGGAAGTAGGAGGATTCCTCAAGAGTAAGAGAATCGACGACTTGAAATTTCTGGGGGAGATTTAACCTTCAAGCACAAGTAGAACCCATTTTCCATCGCATATCGTCATATTGGGGTTGGCGAGTGCAAGAGATGCATGCACGTCGATATCGCGAGTGGCGATTTCCTGATTCCGTGGAAGCCGTCGATTGTCGGAGGGACAGGTGGCGCGAATCCGGAGAATCGGGGTTTCGGCATTCGAGATTTCCCAGTGCGAAGGATTCGCAGCAGTTGAAATCGCGATCCCACGATTTCCAATCACACGGAGCGTGAGGTGACGTGGTCACGTGGGGCCTAGGAAGTAAGTGGAATCCAGGTGGCGCTGATTCGAGAGATCGGTACCTCGGGGCTCAGGGCTTGTAAAGGTGGGTTGTTGACATTGTGAGTGGCGATATCCCAAGGGTTGACCGTTGACCATCGGAGCTCGGGGTTCGGAGGTTGAGCACTCAAGAACAGTGCTGCGAGTCTCACGATATCGCGAGACCCGATTTCCCAGGACACTTGGTGGGAGATCAACAAAAGTGTCTTGTGGGTGACTGAAGGTTCCGATACGGGATCAGAAGAGCAGCACAAGTCTTCAGGCTGGAGTGAAAGAGGTCCTAGTGAGAGCGTCTACTGCCGAGAGAGGTTGCGTCAGAGTGGTATCAAAGCCTAAGAAATATTATCCGTATATTTCAGGCGAGAGAAGGAGGAGAAAAGGAAAACACTCTGATATTCACGACTTGCGTTAGAGTGGTATCAGAGCCGGAGTGCCTCTGTTTTCTGTAGCAGAGGGAAGCGGATTCCATAATGCCACCGAGAAGGGAGAAGAAATCACCTGATCGTGAAGACAAGGATGCCCGAAGAAGGGGTAGACCGGCAGGTAACCCAAAAATGGAGCGTCAAATACGAGATCTCAGGGCGAGACTCGAAGAGATGGAGACCACCCAAAGGTGCGGAGCCGGCGCAGGAGATTTCAACGATTCCGAGGTGGAAGAGGAAGCTGGACACGAGGCAGAAGAGGTCTCAGCAGAGGATGCCTCGATAGAGAGGTTGATCAGAGCTATTTCGAGGATGAGCTCAAAGACCAATATGGACATTCCCGTCTACGAGGGAAGTCTAGATGCTGGGGAGTTGCTGGATTGGATCTGAGCACTCGACACCTACTTCGATTACGAATATATCGAAGAGGACAAGAAGGTAAGGCATGCTATAACAAAGTTGAAAGGACATGCAGCCTTATGGTGGGATGAATTGCAGGCTGATAGACGCTGCAAAGGAAAACAAAAGATTAAGAGCTGGGATAGGATGATCGCTAAGATGAAAGCAAAATTCATCCCCAGAGACTATCAAATCACCCTGTTCAGGCGGATGTAGAACCTGAGACAGAAGTTGATGATGGTGAAGGAGTACACCGAAGAATTTTACAGGCTCAACATTTGAGCTGGTCATCGGGAGAGTGATGACGAAAAGGTGGCAAGATACCTGAATGGATTGAGGTACGACATTTAGGACGAGTTGAGCATGGTTACCATCCGAACAGCTGAGGATGCGTACCAGATGGATTTGAAAGCCGAGGAGAAGCTGAGCCGCAAGCAAGGACAACAAGGGCGAGGCAGGAGTCAGCCCAGAGGCAAGGCGGTTGCCCAAGAAAGAACTCAAAAGCCCAAGGAGGATTGGAAGAGGCCTCAGGGAAAAGATGAAAGAGGGGGAACCTCACAGCAAAGGCAGCAATATGCTGAGCCGAGGAGGCAGCAAGATGATCATCAAGGGGCATATGCTGACGCCAACGTAATTCCTCGTACTCGAGGTAGAGGAAGAGGCCACGGAGGAGTTATCACCTGTTTTACGTGTGGTAAGGATGGACACAAAGCCATTGATTGTCCAGACAGAAAAATGAACAGAGGAAAAGCCCACATCACTGAGGCACAGAGGCATGATGATGAGAATGAAGACACTGGAAGTGGGAAGTCACTGACAGTGCACAAAGTTCTCTTGAAACCTGAGAAAAAGGTGGAGGACACAGCGCAAAGATGTAGACTGTTCAGGACGACTTGCAAGACCAAGGGCTGGAAATGCAAGGTCATAGTGGACAGCGGAAGCACCGATAATCTCGTTTCGACCGAGATGGTGGAAAAAGTGGAGCTGGAGACGAATAGACACCCGAGTCCATACAAAGTGTCATGGCTGCATAAAGGACACCAAGTAAGTGTTACGAAACAATGCTTGGTTGAATTTAAAATGGGTGCATACAACGATAAAATTTTGTGTGATGTTATTCCCATGGATGTTTGTCATGTATTGTTGGGAAGACCATGGAAGTATGACCGGAATGTGGTTCATGATGGGAGAATGAACACATACACCTTGGAGAAGGATGGAAAGACACACACGCTGTTGCCAATAGAGGATAAAGAAGTGAAGACAAAAATGAGCAGCACGATACTTCTCATGAGTGGGAAGGAACTTCTCACCGAGCTGGAGAAGAATGAAGATCCACAATTCTTTGTTGTCAGGAAGCTGAGAATTGTCCTGACAAGCACAAGAGTGGACGACTTGCCAGAGTAGATTCAGGAAATGCTGGGAGAGTTCGCTGATATCATCGTGGACGAATTACCTCATTCGTTGCCACCAATGAGGAGTGTGAGTCACCACATTGACCTCATACCAGGAGCAAGTTTTCCAAATAAGGCAGCGTACAGGTTGACACCTCAAGAGAACGAGGAGGTCAAAAGGCAGGTACAGGATCTGCTGGATAAAGGACTGGTGAGAGAGAGTCTGAGTCCGTGTGTCATTCCAACGGTACTAAGTCCGAAGAAGGATGGAGGCTGGAGGATGTGTATAGACTCCAGGGTGATAAATAAGATCACCATCAGGTACAGATTTCCACTGCCGAGAATGGATGACTTGATGGATTGCCTGAGTGGGGCAAATTATTTTTCGAAGATTGATCTCAAGAGCGGATATCATCAGATCCAGATGAGAGAGGGGGATGAATGGAAGATGGCATTCAAGACAAACGAGGGTTTGTACGAATGGTTGGTCATGCCATTTGGCTTGACAAACGCGCCGAGCACATTCATGAGGCTGATGAATGAAGTCCTGCGGGAATTCATTGGCAAATTTGTGGTCATGTATTTGGACGACATATTAATTTTCAGCAAGACCAAGGCTGAACACTTGAGGCATTTGGCCATAGTGATGAGAAGGCTACAGCAGGAGAAGCTGCTGATTAATTTGAAGAAATGCTCGTTCATGCAGACATAACTCATTTATTTGGGTTTTGTAATCTCGACAAATGAATTGAAGATGGATCCTGAGAAGGTAGAAGTAATCAGGAAATGGCCATCGCCGAGGAACGTCTTCGAGGTAAGGATTTTTCATGGACTGGCTAGTTTCTACCGAAAATTCATTATGAATTTTAGTGGAATTAGCGCCGCGATGATGGACACCGTAAAGAAGAGACATAAAGTTTTTCATTGGACAACAGATGTTGAGAGGAGCTTCAATCTATTGAAGCGAAAGATAACAGAGCAACCGATTTTGGTGTTGCCTGACTTTCATAAAACATTTCAGGTGAAATGTGATGCCAGTGGGTATACTGTTGGAGGGGTCCTGAGTCAGGATGACAGACCTGTTGCATACTACAGCGAGAAGCTGGATGATGCAAAGTTGAAATACTCCACGTACGACAAAGAGTTTTATGCCATCATATAGGCATTGAAGAAGTGGAGGCATTACTTGATACCCAAAGAATTCATTTTGTACAGCGATAATCATGCATTGTAGTTCGTAAGTCAACAGGAGAAGTTGAACCAGAAGCATGCGAAATGGGTAGAGTATATGCAAAATTTCACGTTTGTGATCAAGCACATTTCAGGGAATGCTAACAAAGTAGCTGACGCTTTGAGCAGGAAATGTTTATTGCTGCAGGAGTTCAGAGTTAAGACCTTGGGTTTTGAAAATCTGAAGGATATGTATGCAGGTGATGCAGATTTTGCAGAAGCATACGAGGCAGTCGAGAATCCAGTGCTCAGGGATCAGAGCCCATGGATAGATTTCATGATCCAGGAAGGGTTGTTGTTTAGAGGCAATTAGCTGTGCATTCCAGATTGCTCCATGAGGGAGAATTTGGTGAAGGAAAAACACAGCGAAGGCTTAGCAGGTCATTTCGGACATGACAAAACATTCGCCAATCTGAGCGAATCGTATTATTGGCCAGGAATGCAAGAAGATGTTAAGAGGTTTGTTGACAGGTGTAGGATATTTCAACATGCGAAAGACCGAAAGAAGAACACAGGGTTCTATCAGTCGTTGCCTATACTCGAGAGACCATGGGAGGTAGTTAGTATGGATTTTGTTCTAGGACTTCCAAGGATGTAGCGAGGAGTGGATTCCATCTTTGTGGTGGTGGACAGGTTCTTGAAGATGGCACATTTCATACCGTGTCAGAAGACCAGTGATGCGACGCACATCGTGAACTTGTTTTTCAAAGAGATTGTGCGATTGCATGGATTGCCGAGAAGCATAGTCTCGGATCGAGATACCAAATTCATTGGTCACTTTTGGAGGACACTATGGAAGAAGCTGGGGACTGACTTGGCATTCAATTTTGCTTACCATCCGCAGATAGATGGATAGACCGAGGTGGTCAACAGAAGTCTAAGAGACTTACTGAGAAGCTTGATGACCGAGCACCACAACAGTTGGGACCAGATTTTGCCGCAGGCAGAATTTGCGTACAACGACTCGATGAGTCGGAGTACAGGTAAGAGCCCATTTCAAATTTTGTATGGGACATAGCCGAGGGGAGTTTCTGAACTCATGGAGTCAGAACAGGCTGAAACTAGCAGCGCGAGAGCTGAGGAGTTTGCGGAGGCGATGCAGGAACTTCACACATAGGTGAAGCAACGACTGATGAAGTCGAATCGAGAGTATAAGCGCAGGGCTGATCAGAGAAAGAGGCAACTTCAGTTTGAAGTTGGGGACATGGTTCTGGCGCACCTGAGGAAGGAAAGGTTCCCAAGGGGAACATACGATAAACTCAAGATGAAGAAGATTGGGCCATTCAAAGTCCTGAAGAAGTTCGGGGAGAATGCATATGAGCTTGAGTTGCCGGAGGGCATCGGGATATCTCCGATTTTCAATATTTCGGACTTATACCCATACAGAACTGATGAAGCAGATACTGGAACTAAGAAACCAGTGGTCCAGTGGCAGAAACAATTGCCAGTTGCACAGAAACCGCAGATGGAGTGCATACTGGATAAAAGAGTAGGCAGGAAGACTAGGAGAAAGAAGTATTTTGAATACCTCGTGAAATGGAAGAATCACCCAGTGGAGGATGCCAGCTGGGAAAATGAAGCAACAATATAGAAATATGGGCAGACTGTACAGGAGCTCATGGGCAGGAGCCCATGAAGACTTTTGAGCCGAGGAGTATGATGCAGGAGCATCCACACCTCATGAAGCAAGCCAGTGCATGGAGCAAAGAAGAGACAGTTGGACAAGCCAACAAACCACTTTTTGAATTTTACCTTGATAATGGTTGCGCCGAACATTAAATGTATTGATGTGATGAAGAGCACTTGTACATTGTAACGGACCTTGAGCAGATAAGCTCTCGTCCTTAGGTAGCTGAGGCATTTATTAGATTTAATGCAAGTAGATAAATTAATTAAGTCTAGATTAGACAGTTTTTCTTTCGAGAGGGAAANCGGGGAGAATGCATATGAGCTTGAGTTGCCGGAGGGCATCGGGATATCTCCGATTTTCAATATTTCGGACTTATACCCATACAGAACTGATGAAGCAGATACTGGAACTAAGAAACCAGTGGTCCAGTGGCAGAAACAATTGCCAGTTGCACAGAAACCGCAGATGGAGTGCATACTGGATAAAAGAGTAGGCAGGAAGACTAGGAGAAAGAAGTATTTTGAATACCTCGTGAAATGGAAGAATCACCCAGTGGAGGATGCCAGCTGGGAAAATGAAGCAACAATATAGAAATATGGGCAGACTGTACAGGAGCTCATGGGCAGGAGCCCATGAAGACTTTTGAGCCGAGGAGTATGATGCAGGAGCATCCACACCTCATGAAGCAAGCCAGTGCATGGAGCAAAGAAGAGACAGTTGGACAAGCCAACAAACCACTTTTTGAATTTTACCTTGATAATGGTTGCGCCGAACATTAAATGTATTGATGTGATGAAGAGCACTTGTACATTGTAACGGACCTTGAGCAGATAAGCTCTCGTCCTTAGGTAGCTGAGGCATTTATTAGATTTAATGCAAGTAGATAAATTAATTAAGTCTAGATTAGACAGTTTTTCTTTCGAGAGGGAAAACGGAATATAGGCACCCTCCTTTGTATTATTGGATTCATATTTTTTTTTTTTAGAGCATTCAAAGCATTCAGGAGCAAGAAGAGAGCAAAGCAGAGAACTGGTGAAGAATCCCCATGTACAGATATTGAATTAATAGGAAAGCTTTGATTCAATTCCATGACTGTGATTATTCTCTGTGTGTTGTTGATATTATGATATTGCATACTTGCTTCTTGTTATGCTTTCATTGTATATGCTGCATATGTAATTTCATGGCAGATTAGGAATCTGGGAGAGATGCGAGAATAAGTTTCAATTGTTTCTCTGTTCGAGCCAGGAGATTCCTGCATGAAGTGCAGTTGAATTCCTCCACATAGAGTGCGTTGAGGAGGTTCTACAGTTAAACTCTTATTCTCATCTCCCGGAATTGTGTTTGGTTATTCAAACCATGCAGGTGAGGGCAGGACGGACGTGAAGTCTCAGTAGCAAGTCTGAGAAGGGGAAGGCTGGGATTGTTGTGACTGTGAGTGTACACGACCTGGAAGACTTTAGCACTATTGAGAGTTGTTGAAGGTCGAGCACAGGGAGTGTGTTTGAGATATCTTGGAGGAATTCGAGTCTACAAGCTCAGGAGGGATAGTTCCTTTCGTGTTTGCAGAGGGAACAAAACCTGGGAAAGCTCAAACAGGACAGAACCTTGGAAGTAGGAGGATTCCTCAAGAGGAAGAGAATCGATGACTTGAAATTTCTGGGGGAGATTTAACCTTCAAGCGCAAGTAGAACCCATTTGCCATCGCATATCGGCATATCGAGGTTGGCAAGTGCAAGAGCTACATGCACGTCGATATCGCGAGTAGCGATTTCCCGATTCCGTGGAAGCCATCGATTGTCGGAGGGACAGGTGGCGTGAATCCAGAGAATTGGGGTTTCGGCATTCAGGGTTTCCCAATGCGAAGGATTCGCAGCAGTTGAAATCGCAATCCCGCGATTTCCGATGACACGGAGCATGAGGTGACGTGGTCGCGTGGGGCCTAGGAAGTAAGTGGAATCCAGGTGGCGTTGATTCGAGAGATCGCTACCTCGGGGCTCGGGGCTTGTAAAGGCGGGTTGTTGACATTGCGAGTGGCGATACCCCGAGGGTTGACCGTTGACCATCGAAGCTCGGGGTTCGGAGGTTCAGCACTCAAGAACAGTGCTGCGAGTCTCGCGATATCGTGAGACCCGATTTCCCGGGACACTTGGCGGGAGATCAACAGGAGTGTCCTGTGGGTGACTGAAGGTTCCGATACGGGATCAGAAGAGAAGCACAACTCTTCGGGCCAGAGTGAAAGAGGTCCTGGTGAGAGCAGCGGCTGCCGAGAGTGGTTGCGTCAGCATTGCTTATAGCTAAATTAGATTTCAATTTCAAAATATTTGTCACCTTCCTAACTTCTAAGTCATTAAAATTTTAGTGATCTTGGAACTCTTCTCATAATATTTTTCAAGTATTGAAATAACATTTTAAAGAAACCCAAATAATCTCTTACTTTTCTAAAAGTCCAATAATCTTCAATGACATAAAATTTAATGATATTTATAACAACTTTTTGAAAGAATTTTAAAACAATCTCTTAA
>SNQJ01S0097826.1:96673-108275 GCA_010110895.2 Picea sitchensis | reverse complement strand
CTTGGTATTCTTCAATTGAGATCTTAGATTCATCTTTTGATTGATGTTCTTTCCTTCATATAGTTTTCTTAGAGCGTCAAACATCTCCTTTGGAGTTTTCTTGGATGATACATACGGGATCAGGTGGTCTTTGATTGAATCTGCAACGATTCTTTGAGCCCTGATTGAGTCCCTCTGATGCTTCTCTTTCTCTACGGCATCTTCAGGTTCCTCCACTTCTTCTTTGATAAATTTTTCTAGATCATTCTCTACAAGGATCAGACTGATCCTATACTTTCAGGCATGGAAGTTGTCTATGCCTTCTAGTTTCTCAATAATCTTTGTGCTTATAGACATCTTGTACTTGAGGCTACGAAAATGATCAAAAATTGAAAATGCTTAAAATCAAATTTTGACCTTACCAGGAGACGCGCTTAGCTTGGTGTCCTTAGATCTGAGAAAATCCAATTTTTACCCCATCAAATCTTATTTGTGGATTTCTAGACTGGTGCTTCTGGTACTCTGGTACTTCTGGTACTTTTGGTACTGGTTTTCTGGGACTTCTGGTACTTTTGTGAAACTAGGGTTTCACTTTCTGGGAGATCCAACCACTGAAAAGGCGCGCTCTAGGTGCCAAATTGATCCTTGGGGGAGGGCGCAGCTTTCTAGGTGGTTAGGGAGCTGAAAATATTCACTTTTGCAAAACCCTAATTTTTGGGTACGGTAACAGTGACATTTTTCCTCTTGCAAATTGTGCTTCCTTTAGGTTGGCTCTGATACCATGTTAATGTTTATTCCATTATTATAGTTCTTTGCATTTCAATAGATAAGAGCATCATAAGAACAATATCACTGAGAAATATACATTCACAAGAGACACAACATTTATCCTAGGAAACCCTCTAGGGGAAGAAAACCCAACAAAAACCTCCTTATCATAAATAGCTTATACAATGTTCAAGAGATAACTCAAACCAATACAGATAGTCCTCCCCAAGATATGTGTCACTCTTCTTCTCCTTTCTCCAACTGGTAATTGCAACTTGCCTCATAAGATAATGAGCAAGTGAGTTGTGTGATAAAGTGAGGCGCTAGCCTCCTATATATACAAGACTGGCACGTGTGAGAGGGTTTCACTGGCAAGGTCGACCTCTCACTCTGGGTGGGTAAACCCACCTTTAAATTAATTATGGGTCTCAATAATAACTACTGGGGCCGACTTCTTATTCTACCCATTATAATTGTCCGATGACCAATCCGCAAAAGGGCATTTGGTCCTAATACAATTACTGACATGATTAATCCACAATGGGGATTAATCCAATGAATAAAATAACAATAATAATAAGAATACTCTTCACAGTTACATTATTTCAACAAGCACTAGGATGGCATCAACACTACTCCCCCTTTCGAGGGAGGTCCTTTCGGACTACACCAAGCTTATCTTGAAAGTGCTCAAACTTTACATGAGATAGAGGTTTGGTCAACACATATGCAACCTATTCATCCGTACTAACATACTGGAGCTTTATGGCTCCTCTATGGATCCTCTCTTCACCATATCACAGATGTTATGATATCAAATCTCTATGTGTTTTGACTTTTCATGGAACACAGGGTTCTCTGTCATCTTTATGCAACTCTGGTTATCACATAGGATAACATTTTCTTCCATATCCAGATCGAATAGACCTGTTAACAACTTCTGAAACCATATGGATTCACAACTGGAGAAACATGCAACAGTGTATTATGCTTTTGTCCTACTGAGAGAAATGTTTGATTGCTTCCTACTCTACCATGAGATCATGGCTGACCCCAGACTAAAACAACATCTTGAAGTTCTCTTTCTGTCAGAGACACTTCCATCCCAATCTAAATCAATATAACCACTCAATCTGAAGTCATGATCTCCATTATAAATGAAACCACAAACTAATGTACCCTTAAGGTACCTCATCACATGTTTTGCAAAAATCAGGTGAACACATCCGGGATCCACCAGAAATTGACTCAATGTGTTCATAGCAAAACATATATATGGCCTAGTGTTCATCAGATACATCAACGATCCAATGATCTGTATGTACAGTGTAACATCAATCAATTCTGACGAAGTGTCAACCAGGAGCTTCAACTTTGTTTCCATGGGTGTATTCATGGATTTTCACCCGACATATCAAATCTCTTCAGTATTTCAACTGCATACTTCCCTTGGTTAAGGAAGATGTTCTTTGGGCTCTGACAAACCTCAAGACCTAAGAAATAGTGCATTAGGCCAAGGTATTTCATCTCAAATTCTTCAGTGAGCTTCTTCTTACAATCAGTGATGAGATTTTCTTCTCCAGTTAAGAATAACTCATCCACATAAAACAACAATATAACATGTTCATCATTCATAACCTTGAAGTAAAGGTTAGAATCAGCTTTACTCTTGGTAAAACCCAAGCTCATCGGGAAACTATCAATCCTTCCATACCAAGATCTAGGAGCTTGCTTCAATCCATATATATCCTTCTTCAACTTGCAGACATGAGTCTTATTGTATTCAAATTCAAACCCTTGAGGTTGTTCTATATACACTTTGTATTCAATGACACCATTTAAGAAGGTTGTTTTCACGTCCATCTGGTGTTACTTCCACTTCATATTGGCTACAAGAGATATGATGGTTCTGATTGAAGTGTATCTGGCTACATGAGAAAATGTCTCTTTATAGTCAATGCATTCCTTTTGAGAAAATCCACGAGAAACAAACCTTGCTTTATATTTCTCAATACTTCCATCAACAACATGTTGTATTTTGAAAAATCCATTTGGAAGATACCAAATCCTTTCTCTTTTGTCTGGGAACTATTTCCCATACATTATTCTTTATAATGGATCGGTATTCTTCTGTCATGGAATCTTCCCATTCTTTCTTTTGAATAGCTTATTCAAAGCAAGTAGGTTCCTTCTCTAAGAGATGACACATCAAAGCCATATAACTGGAGAATGGCTTGGGTTTCTTGACTTGTCTCATGGTTCCTTCGGGGGCACCATAATTCTCTCCATCTTGAATACGTTCCCTTTCCCATGATGGATTTATCTTATGGGAGATCATCATCTGGGGAGGTTCTTGAGATTTTATTATGTCATGATCTTCTAGAATCTCCTCATCAAGGGAAGTTATGACTTCCCTCACTGGTTATGCAACTCTGGGAGCCACAGGTTCTTCTTCATATACTTCTTCAAGATGGCATCTTATTAATTTCTTGAGTGTTTCATATTCATCAAAGGTTACATCCCTTTTGATCTCAATATGATGGTAACCTGGTATATAAACTCTGAAGGCCTTGGCGACATCACAGTATCCAACAAATATTCCATTCTTTCCTGAAGGTTCTACCAAGGTTCTCGTCTCTTTTGGAATGTGTACAAATACTGGACAACCAAATATTTTGAGATGGCTTACTTCTGGCTTCTTTCTGGAGAACATCTCTTTAGGGGTATTGAACCCAAGTGCACTATGGGAAAATCATTTTTGTACATACATTGTTGTTCTTGCTGATTTTTCCCATAAGTGCATTGGAAGATCTTGATCATGGATCATGGTCTTCACTGCTTCCATTATAGTTATGTTCTTTCTTTCTGCTACACCATTTTGTTGAGGATTGTATGGAGTGGTGAGCTCCCTCTTGATCCTGGCTTCTTTGCAAAAGTTTGCAAACTCTTTTGAGGTGTATTCTCCTCCATCACCTGACCTGAGTATCTTGATCTTTCTTTCAGAGAGATTTTCTATCAAGGCTTTGAATTCCTTGAATTTACTGAACAATTCATCTTTTGATTTCAAGAAGTAAACCCAGGTTTTGTGAGAATAGTCATAAATAAAAGACACATAGTATACATACCCACTGATGGAGGTTGATGACATTGGGACACATACATATGAGTGAATGAGCTCTAGGACTCCTTCTTCTTTACTTTCTCTCTTCAGGAAAGGATTCTTGATGTTCTTTCCCTATGCACATCCATTGCACACACCTTCATGGTCAACCTTCAATTCTGGTAGACCTGTGACTGCCTTGTTTACATATGGTAATGCCTTGTAGTTGATGTGAGCTATTATTTTATGTCAAATTTCACATGGATTCTCAATGTAATGGATCAAGGTTGCTTCTGAGTGGCCCTTTAGATTATACAAACCACCTTCTTCTTTTCCAATAACAATTGCTTCTTCCATGATTTTTCCTTTGGGCGACATAAGGACTTCTCCATCTATGAAGGCAAATCTGAAGCATTTATTCTCTAAATCTAAGATATAAAGTAAGTTATTTGTTAAACCTGGTACATATAGTACATCCTTCATCTTAATTGGGGTCCCTGAATCAAGTTTGTAATTTGATTCTCCTACTCTTTTGATAGGGTATTGATAATCATCTCCAAGTGTAACTTTCTGGGGAAACTTCTTTTCAGTGAGGCAAGAGAGAATTTATCTTTGACTTATCATGTGTTTGGAAGCACCATTGTCTATGAGCCAAGTGTCCTCACCAGGTGAAACTGATCCTGAGAGGGCAAAGATTAATACATAGTCTTCAATCTGTTCTTTTGTCATCTTTGTGGTTGGATCTTCATCTTAAATTGTATGGGCATGGTGACTCTTGTTTCTATTCTTGTATTCTTCTCATCTAGCTGGACAATTTTTATCAATATGTCCCATCTTGTGACAATGGTAACATTGGTAGGATGAGAAAGCTTTTTCTCTTCTTTGACCTTTCTGAAACTTTTGGAATCTCCTTGGAGGGTGAGATTCTTTATGTATGAATTTGTTTTGGGGGTGAGACTCCTTATGAGTTTATTTCTTGAAGTAAGACCTATTTATTCATCCTTTAGTATGAGTAGCTAGGGATTGATCTTCATCTCTTGATAGTAATGCTTCCCAGTTAGCTACTCTTGCTTCTTCTTGAACACACTCTTCCCAAAGATTGTCAAAGTGTAGTTTCTCCTTTTTGGCACAAATAGTTTGGATGAATGCATCCCAAGGTTTTGTGAGACCATTAATGGTTGTCATTATAAGTTCTTCTTCATCAATAGTATCACCAATTGATTCTAGTTTTTCTTTGAATTGTGATATTCTGGAGAAATATTCCTGAATTGTTTCTCTTTTCTGCATCCTTGTACTTTTGAGTTGAGTTCTTAGATTCATCTTCCGATTGATGTTCTTTCCTTCATACAATCTAGTTAGGGAATCAAAAATTTATTTTGGAGTCTTCTTTGAATCCACTTGAGGAATAAAGTGATATTTAATATAATCTACAATGATTATCTTTCCCCTAACTATGTCATTTTGGTGTTTTGCTTTAGCTGCAACATCGATAGGTTCTGATACATCTTCTTTAATGAATCTTGCTAGGTCATTCTCTTCAAGAATGAGTAAAATCCTAAACTTCCAGGCACAAAATTTTTCCACACCTTCTATCTTGTTAGCAAGCTTAGTGCTTGCAGACATCTTTACCTGGAGCTAGAAAAATGACCAAAAATTGAAAATGATCATAATTTAATTTTGAACTTACCAGGAGGTGTGCTTGGCTGAGGTGAGTAGCCTGGTGCAGTTGGATTTCAGAAAATCCAAATTTTTCCCTTCCAAACTTGACCAACAGAATTCTAGACTGGTACTTCTGGTACTGGTTCTAGTTTCCTGGTTTTCTGGTACTTCTGATTTTCTGGTACTTCTAGTTTTCTAGTACTTCTGGTTTTCTGATACTTTTGGTTTTCTGGTACTAGCGAAAACTAGGGTTTCACTTTCCGGGAGTTCTATACACTGAAAAAGTGCGTTGAAGGTGCCAAAGAGTTCCCTAGGCTAGGGTGCACTTTTCTAGATGATTTTTAGGATGAAATTCCTCTTCAATAAAAAGCCCTAATTTTCTTGTACAACAATAATGGAATTTTTCTTTATCCAATGAAAGATGATCTCTTCAGCTTATATCTGATACCATGTTAAGGTTTAAGATATTATTAGGTTTATTTTCAAATTAGTATATAACCATAGCATATATAGGATCACTGAGAGAACCACAATCACAATATACACAACATTTATCCTGGGAAATCCTCATGGGGGAGAAAACCCAACAAAAAATTCTTTAATATAGATAGCCAATACAATGCCAAGATAATAAACCAAACACTAGAGAATATCCTCTACTGAGCAATGTGCCTCTCTCTCTCTTCCTTCTTCCAGAAACTGGCAACTGCAACTACCTTCAAACTTGTGCACTAGATGAGTGAGTTGAGTGAGTGATCAAATGAGGTGTTGGCTTCCTTTATTTATACAAACTGGCAAGAGCTGGAAAGGTGTCTCTTCACTGGGCAGGGCCGACTTGTCTTCTGAGTGGTTAAAATCACTTTAAATTGCCTGGGGGGCGACTTCTCAATTTGTATAATATATTTAGGGTTTGACCAATCCAAAAAAGGGGATTTGGTCAATTACAATGCTCGACATGATCAATCCACAAAAGGGGATTGATCTAATGAATAATAACTCAATAATAAATAGAATACTCTTTGTAGTTACAATATTTCAACAATAGAAATGAAGATATTGATACTACACTACAAAATTGATCAATTGACCTTAGAGAAATTGAAAGTGAATTATTTAATATCAAATCCAAGCAAGAAGTGACTGTTTCTCCCTTAAGATATTATATTCAAGAATGGTTAAACAAGTCTTTAATTAAAATTTCTGAAACTCCAATGGAAGCAATTAATACCGGTAATACAACTGCAACAAACACGTATACAAAAGGTGCATCAACAAACAAATGAAGTGAGAGACTGCATCACAGTAATTCCATATTGATCACATCTTTCGTTCATTTTCAGAATTCATCCAGTTGTATTTATTCTTTGTTTAGAAAAATATAACCAAATTTTGGTAACTTATTTTCTTCTTCTGTCCAGATCTTGTTGTTCGTGCTATGTCCCATATTTACATTCTCTTCTTCATATTTCTTGTAAATATTTCATGGTCCATGGGAGCCTCAATCCCAATCCTTTTATGGACAAATTTCTTTTAAATTTCTAAGAATTGTGAAATAATTTATCATTTTTGAGAAATCCCAGAAAACTGTTTTGGAGTTGGTTTTGACTATATTTTATAATTCTAAGTTTTGAGTACAAAATATTTGAAATCAACTTATCCAATTCTTTTTTTTTATCATAATAATCAATACTCTTTATAAATTCTCTTATGTGTTGGACCATATTCATTTATTTTCGAATGTGATAAAAAAATATCTAAAAATGTGATGGATGTGAGAGTTTTTGTTATTTTTTGCAACTTATTTATTTCCAGCAAATTTGATGCTTAAGGTTCTTGGTCCATTTTTAGGAACTCCTATATTTTATGCCATTTTAAATTTTGTTGAGCGATAAAGTTTTTTTTTTCTCTAAAGCAACATCCTACATTATTACATTGACATTTAAAAGAAAATATTTGAAGAATTTAAAGAGGAGTACCACCTCTATAAAAATGCATGGGGATTTATATCCTCGTGAGGTTGTCATTTCGGTCTTAATAGATTCAAACGTCAACCTTTTTGGCAACCATACTGGGGAAAATGAACATAAAAAGTTGGTTTTAGACTAAATTTCCTTATGAATCAGCCTCAACATGATCAACCCTAGTTAGAAATTGATTTGGGAAATTAAAGAAGTATTTTGCATAAATTGTATAATCTTGTGTTGACAACAATACAAAATCAAGAAGAATTGGAAAGATCTTGACAAATTCTTGTCCAAGAAGAAGAAATAGAAATTCTTAGAAGAAAAAGAAGAGAAGAAATATTCGAAGAGTTTAAACGCAAAATAGAAATTGAAACTGGAAAGATGTAAGTGACCGATAACCAGAAGTAGAAGTAAACAATTTCATACTCCAGAAATTAAAGAAGTTTCCTTTGAAGAAAAAAAAAGGGTTGAGTCATGGGTGATAGAGATGAAAACTATGAAAAAATACATGAAGAAAGACGTGAAGAAAGGCGTGAAAGAATAAATCCAATAAGGGTTAGATATTTCCCTCTTAACCTTCAAGGACAACAACATCATCTTCCAACTCTCTCGCAAGGAACATTGCCAGTATTCTCAGGAGATGGAGCAATATATCCTAAAAGACATGGATTTATTTTTGGATATGTGTGATTTTCACCTAATAGAGTATGATGATGTAATGGTGAGATTGTTTCTTTATACATTAACTGGTCAAGCATATGAATGGTATACATCCTTACCTACAATATCAATTGGATTATTTGATGATCTCAAAACTATGTATTTGAATATGTATGCTCCCCCGGTGGCATATCATACTCTTCTTACACAATTTACTCAAATTTGTCTGGAAAATGAATGATTTTACAAGACATTAAATAAAATTCTAGAGGAAAAAAATCCTAATGGTTATGTGATACTTAGGTGTTATAAGAATGTGATTCCTTCCAATGTAAAGTTTGCAATCAGAGCTTCCCAAATTGAGACTTTATGTGAAGCAATAGAAAAGGATACAGAGATGGAAGAGATTATGTTGGAAATAGGCATTGAACTTGACATTATCCATGGAAGAGTCCAAAGACGAATGAATAATTTGACCATTTCAAATTATGAAGCTTCAATTTCAAGGAGAAATGAAGATAAAAAAACACGTCATATTAAAAATCAAGGAGTTGGAGGAGGTTTCTTCAAAGGAACTATTCCAAATATAAAGAATAATCCTACTGCAACACAAGAAAATAGACAGAGGATGGAGATATCTCAAATGAATTGGACTATCCAACAAATGCAAATTAAAATAACAAGATTGAGGAGAAATGAAAAATTTATTTCTAATCCAAGAATATCTGAGCAAAGAACAAAGGACCAGAGGTGATGGTACCACTGATGAATATAGAGAGAGAGCACCAAGAGAAACAAATCCAAATGTTGTAATACTAGAAGATGCTTTTGAAGATCAAGATTTTAATCAAGAGTTTTATTATATTCAAGAATAAATTCTTGAATCTATATAGACAAATGAACGTGAGTAATCCATGTATATATTTGATGAAAACGAAGCAAACAATATCTCGCAAGATAATGTTGTGCAGACAAGAGCACAAGAAAATAAAACAAAAGCAAAGGACAATTTGGAAAAAGATAAAGAAAATGTGGACAAAGAAAGAGAAAAAGTGAGGCCAAGTGGAAGAGAAAATAGTAAGGAACAGTTGATTGTGAATCAATCAAAGAATTCTTGGCAGATGAAATATAATATAATATATTATCTTTCAAAATTGAGAATTACTTTTTCATTTATGGAAGTTGTGAAAATTCTCCGGTAGAGGAAAAATATTTTTAAATTTTTAGATGAACCAGTTCATAGAATGGAATCTATCGCATCTAGTTCAAGGCAACAACAGAAACGTAAGGTCCCACCTTTCTTTCTCTCAATAGAAAATCATGATTTTATCCTTCATAATTGCATGGTTGATACAGGAGATACAAATAACATCATGTCATTATCATTCATGGAATCATTGGGGATGGGTTGCAGGAAATATTATGAAACCGGTGAGAGTGTTTATGTCATAGACTCGAGAAAAGTTCCTGCATATGGAGAAATCAAAATTTTCTATGCTTGGATTATTGTTTCTCCACATATTACAATTTTTTTCACAATTATAGTTGTTGATCTTCCTTCAGCTTATGGAGTATTTCTCGAAAGGGATTGGTCTGCAATGATATAGGGGTACATCATGAATGATGTGAGTTGCATGATGTTACCAAATACAGATGGAACAATGATGAGAGTGAACCGAGGAAACCTTTCTATTTTAAGAAGAAAGACAATGAATTGATGGAAGGCTATGTTGATGTTGGCATGGGTAATTATGTCATGCTAGACCAAGAACATGATGATATCTCAAGAAATTCATGAGGAAAATTCATTCAAAGGATATTGAAGAATGTCTTTTGATGGTGCATGTTCAAGTTCTGGGAATGGTGTTGGAGTTATATTTAAGATCATTGATAAAATTATACATCCACATGCTATCATGCTAGAATTTCCTTTCACAAACAATGAAGCTAAATATGAGGCATTGATCCAAGGGATGATCTTGTCTTTGGAAATTAAAATTGAGCATTTAATTATAATTGGTGATTCTAAGCTAGTTATAAATCATGTTCCTGAAAAATACAAAATCAAGAAAGAAAGGCTAAAAATGTATGCTAAAAGAGTAAATGAGTTGATGGAATCATTTAGTTCATTTAATTTATATTTCACCCTAAGAGAAAAGAATCAAAAGCAAGATTCTTTGGCAGTTGTTACATCATTGTTCAATCCAGATGATTTGCGGGATAAGAACACCTTCCAAGTAAAAATAATTTACAGGCCCTCTGTTCCTGACAACCAGGAATACATTCAAGTATTTGAGAATGATGATGAGTTGAATGAATTTTTTTCCAATTCAGGAGAAGTTGAAGAAAACATGCAATCAGTTCGGAAAAATTGTATTAAGGCTAAATCTTTGTTTTCTGAAAATGATGAGACCAAGAAACTGAAAGAAGAAGAATCTGTATGGAAATACAACAAACCCAAAAATAAATATCGGTACTGAGAGTTCTCCTAAATATGTAAATCTTGGGATCAATTGTACACCAAAAGAAATAGATCAATATATTGTTTTGTTTAGAGTTTGTTTTTATGTTTTTGCATGGAGTTATGATGATCGTAAATCATATGATAAAAAAATTTGTCAGCATATCATACCTTTGAAAAAAGGTACAAAGCCATTTCAACAAAAGTTGAGAATAATAAATCCAAAGTTAAAGCCTCTAGTTAAAGTGGAACTTGAAAAGTTAAAAAAGGTTGGGATAATTTTTCCAATTATACATTCAAAGTGGTTATCTAATCTAGTGGTTGTAAGAAAGAAAAGCGGAGAAATTCAATTGTTTGTTTATTTCAGAGATACAAATAAAACAAAGTATAAAGGACATATATCATTTTCCAAATATGAAAATTTTACTACAACAAGTAACTGGTTCAACTCTCGTGTCCATGTTAGATGGATTTTCATGTTACAATCAGGTTCTCGTTGTAGAGGAGGATAGACTAAAAATTGCATTCATAACACCATGGGAGACATATGCATATGTTCGAATTCCTTTTGGATTAAAGAATGTTGGAGCAACTTTCCAAAGGGCCATGAATAATTCTTTCCAAGATTTGATTGGTAAATTTAGTGTTGATTATTAGGATGATCTTACTATATATTCCAAAATAAAAGAAAAACACATTGATCATTTAAGAGAAGTTTTTGAAAGACATAGAAAATTTGGAATATCTTTAAATCCCAAAAAGTGTATATTTGTTGTTTCTAAAGGAAAACCATTGATGATAATGAGAGGGGGGTGAATCAGTATCAAGTACAATTTAAAACCTTTTTCAAATTATACTTAAACCATTAAACTATATCCAATGAGCAATGAACAATAGTATAAGAGTTACACAAATACACCACAATACACCATGCACAATATATGAGAAATAATCAATAGTTATTGTTCAAGGGAAGTAATGACTTCCAAAGGTAGCTACAGCTTCCAAATG
>SNQJ01S0097826.1:37900-87539 GCA_010110895.2 Picea sitchensis | reverse complement strand
GGTCAAAGTATCGTAAATGTTTACAAAAAAATAACATATACATCGCCCGTAGGCAAGTAAGTCCCCTCACCCCTATAGGTGCAAAGTGGGTACCCCCTACCCTATACAATATGGGTATCAACTACCCTATACAAAATGGGCTTGCGGGCCTATATAAATACAAAAAATAGAATCGACACTCATGGTGCCCCCAAAGCTCCCCCACCAGGTCCTATGTCAGTAGGAGGTGTCCCACCAGCTAGGGGTCCTCCAGGTCCAGGGGGAAGTCAACTACAGTTGCTCAGTAGATCAAGGTCCACCACTCTGCTGGAACGCCCACACACTGCTCCAGGACTCTCTCGTCCTGAAGGTGGGACCACATGCCCTCCAATACACACTGCAACACCTCCTCAAACTGACAACGGAGATTCTCCATCCCCCCCGTCGGCCTCTACCTATGGCGCATACAAAGGCCCCGCACTTAGATCATCGAACATGTGTCTCTGGCCAGCCCTCGCCTCATCCGCTAGCCTCACACCATAATCATCCCTCCAGTGTCACTCTCCTAACCACAACGGTCTCACCGACCCTTAGCGAGACAGCTCTCCAACCATCTCCACCTCTCGGCCTTGAGGCACCACATATGCAAACACAAAAACAAAGATAGAATCAACATCCATATATATAAACATATGCTACACTATCAAAATCACAAATACACCAACATACCTCTCTGGTCCCAGACCTCTCCAGGAGGCAGCTCCATGTCTGGGTCGTGTCATAAATCCATCCCACCATATGGGAATCGGACTATGATCTGTGGCATGTGACGCCACACACACGCCAATGTGGCCATAAAGTAGTGGTCACCCTCTCCCCTTCCGTGTTGTGCCAAAATATGATCCCACCACATCAGTCGAGGCGACAGTAAAACCCTCAAGCACAACATGGGAACTCTCTCCAGAAACCATGCCACCAAGATAGACCCAAAGAAAAACTCACTAGAGTTGATGGTCTGACACCGGTGAATTTTCCCCGTCATCCTGGCATGTAGCATCAGCCCTCAGGAAAACCATTCCCCATCTAGGACCCTCTACATAATCCTCAGCTGACCTCTAGAAATCCGTTGAGTCACTAAGGATCCATCGATCCTCACAATCATGGCCACAATGCACTAATGCAAGAGTGCATCCATCGCCTCAATACGGAAAACTGAACCTGACATTGTGTTCGGCCCCATGCAATAGCATCATGCCACATCTATCAGCCACACATCCCCCGGGTCGTTGGGGGTCAGCAGGCAGGGCCCTTTCCCGAAAGGGGAGCCCTGACAGAAACTACACATCTTCAACAACTGAGAATGTCAGTTGTTGTCCCCTCACAATCTGCAGATCAACGCTCCACATCGATATCATATATTGAATTAGGTACTCCTGCGACCGTATCAGTGGTAAATCGAAGAAATTGAGCAGCCCATAAGCTGCCAAGTGTCTCCGAACACCAAGCTCCTCCCTCACTGCCTCCCTGAGGCGCTCCCAGTCTTTCTCCCTCTAGTGGACTGTCATGCTGACTCTCCTCTCATCAACTAATCACCTGCATTCACACAGAAACACTTGGTCAGCACTCATCATTCATCAAAAATATCAAAAAATTCAAACTTTAAAAACCCCTTAGCTTTGCCTCTAGTGTGAATCTTTCACCCCCACGGGTGCACACATATGTGCGCATGTTCTTCGCACAGTTTCACATTAATGTGCAACTATCAAAGAAAAATTTGTGCATCAATGTGCAGCTATCACACCCACAGGTGTGCACCCATGCACACATGTTCTCTACACAGTTGTGCACTGATGCGCAGCTGTCTGAGAAACAACTGTTCAAAGTGCACAATTGTATTTCTAATAGGCATGCATCTCCCGCGTGCCTGTTTTTTTCCACCCATGCGCCCCTATGTGTGGTTGTGTCTAGCACAGTTGCACATCATGTGTGAGAGATGGAATTATACATGCACATCAAAGTGTGGGTATCCTTCCTTCTCTCGCGCATGGGAGGGCCCAGCCCTAAACCTACCCTAGTACGGCCATCCGTACGACCCCTACCCAAAAAATAGAAACTACATACTATGTAGGAGGATGGGACCACTAACCTGACTCTCACAAATCCTGGATTGGTTGGCTCAAACTCCTGTAATATTTGAAACTCCTCCAAATACTCTCGTCAATTCACTATAGAAGTGGGTACAAATGAGGTGGCATTGTGGGCCCCACAACCATATATAGTCCCTTTTTCCAAACTTCCACACTCAGTTACAGGAGCTCAGAGTTTTTGTTTCATGATTCATCTTCAACCAGGGGATCATGGTCTCGTCGTCTACACAGTCACATTTCTCGGGTCACCATCTGCACTCAGCCCTGGGGGAGCATTTTTCTCACATCACATCCATGTACACATGCTCATGTTCAAAATTATCAAATAATTGTTATATGTTCCTTATCTTTAAATATTGTTCACGTCGGGTATTTGGTTTTCATCTGTGCAGGTACTTCGTCATCACAAACATCGCAGCCCCTTCAGGTATATGTTTGACACTGGCATGTAATCATTCCCTTTGAATATCAATTGCATCTTCTAGTCATACCCTCGTACATTCACCTTTAGGGTCCCTACGACCGGCTCTGTAATATTGTCACCTCTGTTGCATTTTGGTAATGTCACCCGATAGCACTCTCCCTCACATGAGTTGTCCCATTCATAGTTCCCCTTGGTACTTTGACACTCATTTTTCTTTAACCCCCTAGGGATGGGAGTCCTGATAGTCTCACGCATTTCTGAGAATAAGCCACATACTCCTTCTCATCATTTTTCTAGATTTCCCTATGGAATCCCAGGTTATCTCACCTCGGTTCTATTTTGATTGCACCTTTGTGGTATCATTAACCCTCCATATCATCCACACTCAGTTTTCCCATCTACAGATTTTCCTCCATTCATTTACCTCATACAGAAACCCACCCATGGGGCCCCCACCCTCCACCGGTTCTCCACTCAACTTGCACCCTTACAGGCCAAGCCATCTTGCACTGGGGCACCTGTTTCTGTATTTGTACACTCATCCCAAATTATTCTTTTCTTTTTTGGTAATTGTAAAAGGCCTTTGTTACCATCATTTACTTAGCTTTTTGTCGTCACCCTTGACGACCTTCTTTTTCTGGAAAAGAAACCCATGTCTCCCTTGGTTTGGGCATCCACTATCCTTCACTCATACTGACATCATTCATAAACCTCGAGTATCCCATAGTCCACGTACCCATGATCTCTGAGTTTGTCCACTTTGTCACGCCTCTGGAACAACTTAACCCCATGTCTAATCGTCCCCCTGACACTCGATATAGTTTCACGGTTGTTTCCAATCATCCTTCAAACATACCCCCAACCAAGGGAAGTCTTGAGTCTCACTGCATCTTGACTTCGTTCATGTTCCCTATCAGTTCTTGATCTTATCTCCACAGATTTCATGAATCCCTTTGCTTCTTGGAGTTGTGTCTCCCTTTCTGTCAAGATCAACACAATTTCCAGAAGGGTGACAATATCTGGAATCTCATTACCTTTACAATGATGAGTCTCAGACAACACCGAGAGAACCATCATTTCTCTGTGATTTTGTTGACCCCCATAACATTCGAATTCAGCAAAATCTCATGTTACGGTGGGTCTTACTATGCGACTATTGCAGTTTTTTTATACCATCCAAAGACCTCTGAATTTGTTAGGCCATCAATACCTATGAGTCATCAACACTTCTTATAAGCGTCCTTGCCTCTTTTCAAAGTATGTTCACCATAAAAATTGTCATCTTCCATTATCAAACCACCCCGGAGGGCGCTGCAGTTATCTACATCATCATAAAAAATTAGTTATGGTCTTACATTTTGAGTTACATGACACGTGCATGGGGCATGCCCGCCTCATTTGTATACACATTTTCTTTTCTCTCCCTAGAGAAATATTTGGGTCCCACAGTTTTCCCTCTCCCTTCGAAGGATCACTCTTGCAGTTCCTATCATCACTCTTCCTTACAATGGTACTCTCATTAGAATAAACATTGATTTATTTCAGCTATACGTATGCTCCTAACCTCACACATAAGAGGGCATATGTTATCACTGAAATTTCGTTTGCAACATTGCACGTAAATGGTTACAGAAATACAGCAATGCCAAACAACTATTAGTTCACCTACAACACCAAATACTTTTCGAAGAGGCAAAAACTATACAACTGGGAAAAAATTGACATGCTCTAACTCACTAAAGGAAGCGTGCACGCAGTGTGTGGGCCAAAGAAGCCCGTAGAGCGAACAATGCGCCATATGCGTGATTGTGTACGAGAAAATACGCACACTTCTGTGAATGGTGCATTTATGGTTCTTTTTGGCCCCTCAACCACTTATGGACCAGCTCCCAACTTGATTTGACCCTCAGATCTGAGTTGAATCTTAATGGGGGGTTGGTCAAGGACCAAAGGGTGCCCTAAAGGGCCCCTTGTTCACACTAAGAACCAGTTGAATATTTCCTTGAAGACATGCTATAAATGGAGGCCATGGGTGCACTAAAAAATTAATATTTTCATAGTATTGTTATGTTGCCTCAATCCTCCCTTGAGAATCCTCTTTTCTGCTTGAAGCATTCTAGAAACATTCCAATAGGCCATTAAATTGATTTCTTCATCATTTGCTTTCTTTTCTGCCATTGTAAGAAGAGCTCTCCATTAGGGAACTCAAGATCCCTCACAAGGAGGAAGAGGGGACTCATAAGTCCTCATTTATCTACGGTGTTTTTCCAACTAATATAGTTATCCATTGGTGGCATAATCTTGATCATTGGTTGATTGTTTTTGGTTCAAAGTTTCTTATGCATTCTAGTTTTATTTCCTTGGTTTTTTTTAGTTTGTTTACTTGTTTATTTCATGTGCTTGGATTGTTTAACTCATGCACTAACCTATGTCTTGTCTAGCAGGCCCAACTAGACATGACAGTGCCCTTGCTTTGCTCACCCAAGTGATGAAATGGACACAACACATACCTTGTTGTAATGGGCAAGGTAAATCTTGCTTCCACTGGTTGATGAAGCAAACCTATTTTGTATTTTCCTCAAATTTTTGGTATATAACCTTTAAACTAGGTAAGGATAGGAATTGACTAGTGGGGTGCTCAACATCACAAATCCCACAATATTTTATTTTGTTCAGTGGACACTCATTCCATTCATGCTTCTTTGTGCATTTGGGTAAAAATATAGCTAGAGCCCTAACAAGCTCATGAAATGCTTGGAATTGACACTCCAACAATGACAAGAACCTATTTTAATTATCAACCTGGGAAACATAAACTTTCAAAATGTCATGCAATGTATAATCATTTTTTAGACTTTTCATTGATTGGGATTTTTATTGCTAACAGTTATTGTTTTTCTTTTTTCTTTTTTTTTGCGGGGGGGAAAGCACTTTTCTTGTTCTTCATAATTAATCAAAAAATAAAAATCAAATACTAAGCTACACTAATGAAAATTTATACATCAACTTATACTACATTCCTCTATAGAAATTTTATACAGCAATTTAGAAGTTTGTACTACAGAATTTTAACACACCAAAACATAATTTCATATCACAAAAATTTAATACAGCAAAACATAAATTTATGCTATAGGAAAATACAGCAGTCTAGAATAATGTTGTTCAACACTATTTGAATTCAATTCAACCTATTGCATTGCTAAAAATTTTGGTTACTTGGAATGAATTCAAAATTCTTAATCCAACCATAGCAAGAAAGCTTGAGAAAATTTTAAAATAAATCATAATCTACCCAATGCATAAAAGTAAATTCCTAAAATGAAAATGGCAAAAAATGACTAGAATTAAACTTCAGAAATTTAAGATAAATGACAGAGATAAAACTTCAAAAATGTAAGTTAAATGACAAAAGTAAATCTTTGTTGAATAGGAAATAGAAAAGAACCATACTAAATAAAAATTACAAAAGAAAATAAGATCAGCACAGTTGTAGAGTGGCCCTTGCTCTACATTATGTTGAATGATATGTATACTACTCAACCAATTACCATTGAAAACAAAGATAAGTTGTATTCCAAGAAGATGTATTCTCAGTCCAAAAACAACGAACCCATTTGGGTTCTTTTCCCTCTGTCTATATACACAAATTCCATAAGTTCTTGAGTGATTTCTCATTTTCCGGAAATTAATTAAAAATTGTTTTAACTACTTCCTTTAAAAAAAATACTACTTCAAAACAAGTTATTGTCTTAAAAATTAACTTCTTCAATTGTTTACACCAAGCCACGATTCACACTTAACTAAATAAAGCTAAGTGTACATGTGCGGGCACCCTTATGAATAGTGCTCAATATATCCTATGTGGCATCATGCTTAATCATCGAATACTTCATCAATAACTCCAACGGATCACACTAAAAGCTTGAACATGCATATTTAAAAATTACCCAAACGCTAATGAGAAACTCTGTAGGTATAGACAGTTTCAGTAATCGGTATTGTTGCTGATAAAAAAAAATTGCAACACTGGTAAATTTGAACAATTGATCCCGATGTTAATGAAAAATAGTCCAACATTTGACAAATACAAGATGTATAATTTTTTCATGAATCCTTAGCAACCCAAACACATAGATCATGCATTCTCGTTCTCTTCCTAATAAAAATGATTCATTTAATATAGAAATTCAATCCAAAAATGCATGTTATTTGAGAATGATAAATGGGGTAAAATTGGTTGATAATAGGCAAGAAATGATCAGATTGCTCGATTAGAGAAGGTTAATGATGACAAGGTTGAGGGAAGAAAATAGGGTAATTACCATTCTCATCAAGCCCTATAAACTTCTTCTTGTTTTATTTTGATATGAATTATCTCTAATTACATGATAATTAGACCAAAGAGTGCAATATATTAGTTTCCATATCCTCAAGTAGATTCCCAATTATTGATTTTGTGAGGTTAGAGGTAGATGCATTTAAGAAGTCTGTAGTTGATCCCTCATAACCTCTTCCTTTCTTTTGTGGAGCTCTTAAATAATTTTTATAACTCCCTTGATCTCATCATAAGTAAGCCAAGAGAAGTCCCCTTTTTCAAGTGAATTTAGAGTTTCCACCAGCGCTTCTCGAACACCTCTAAGTAGTACTAATTTGAGAGACTTTGGATCTAGTGCGCAATTGGTTGACCTTTTGTCACTAAATTGGAATCTTTCTCCTTATTCCTCAAGTGATTCATATTCCCCTTGGGTCATTCTAAATATCTTGTCTCGAGTATCTCTAGAATTACATAAGTCTCTTAATGTTTTAATGAAATATTATTTCATTTGCTCCCATGTAGTGATGTTCCCATCAAGACTCATTAACCAACACAAATTTGTCAACTTCTTTCAATGTGGATGGGAAAAGTTTCAACTTTTGGGAATCGGTAGTATAGTCATAAGTGTTATAGACGACGATGAACCTAAAGAGAAAGGTGTCAGGATCATTTGTAGTTAAATCATGAAAGTGAGGTAAGATAGAAGGCTTAAATTTTTCATCTTAGTCTCTTCTTCTATCTCCCAAATGGGAAATTTGAAGACATTAGGTTGAATTGTTGTTTTTTACCATGGTTGATTGAGAGGATCCAGAGGATGGTTCTTCTATAGATTGTGTATTTGGTGAATGAGGTGAATCTTCTTGACTACATTAACCAAATTCCTCTAGCATTGGTTGTATATCAGATGGGCCAAAAAGTGTTGGTCCAAGGAGTGATAGGACATCTATAGTAGATAGTGTTAAGAAGTCTTCAAATTCCTTCTATTGTATTTTAGAGTCTTCAAAATCCCCATTGTCCTAGCATTCACTAGTTTCTACCTACCATACACCAGATATATAGATTTTTGGAAGAAACTGACCTGATTTATCCTTATGACAATGCATGCAACTAATGTGAATTCTAGAAAACTGGAAAACACTACTTGAAAGTATGATCAAGGAAACATATGACCCTTCCCTCTACAAATACTTCTTCAATGCATATATTTGTATATTTTTTAGAGACCATTATTATGCAAAATTTAGCAAACGTCTCGAAAACAATGCCAAAAAGTGATGGCTCACAGAATTACAGTAACAATTCAATTTCAAGAAATTCCAAGATCATACTTAAGTCATCAATGTGGGTGTGTAACGCTTTAGAGGTGTTGTGCACTATGTATGAAAACTACATGAGTCTAATCTATTAATGAAGTTACAACTAAAACAAATAACCAACTATGAGTAGATCACTCAGTATTTGTTCCACTCACTCTGGGAGATTGTCTTTGGCAACCACTTCTTGCAGTTTTCTAAAATTCAAGTGGAGCCATATTGATCCCAAAATATTGTAAAACAAGGGGGAATGGTCTATAAAAGAGGAAATCAATAGAAAATTGCTTTTATATCACAATATGGAAATAACTACAACAATAACATGAAACTCGTGAAGGATGTAATTTCCATAACTCATAGTGTTGGTTATTATAAACTAAATAAATGAAACAATTGTTGATATTATGGTAGGTGTGGGAGGTATTAACCTCCATGTGTAAAATTTGGCTAGAATAGAATACTCCAGAAGCAAGAGAAACCCTAAACAGATGTGTAAGAACCCTAGAAGACAAGTCGGCTTAGTAAAAGAATTAATATTTAAGTATTAGCCTCTAAAAGGACAAGTCGACCCAGACAGGTGACAAGAACCACTATAAATAGAGGGCACTTGAGCTCATTTGTTCTCACTCACCTCACTCACTCTCTCAAGTGTAGCGCAAGTTTGGAGTTGCAACTGCAAGAATAGGAGGATATTATGGGGTGTTTCTTGGTCTCTCTTTCTAGTGCCATGTAGCTTAATATGTGTGACCTGTCTTCTAGTATCGCTTGGTGATATTCTTGGTGATTTATTGGTGTATATTGATGGTATTCTTGGTGACATTTTGAAAGAAGTGCAGTTGCAATTGATGCAACTAAGTATTGTTCTTGTTATGTGGCTTTCGGACTTTCTGTCTAGTGAGCTATCTTTGGAGAAAGATGCACTCTAGTGGTTATCTATTGGTTATAGTGTTGCTTCCATAATCATTATATCTAGCAAAGGTTATGGTGCTCGGGGGTGGTTGTGTGCCTATGGTTGGGTGACAATAGTGATATTATCTATGGTAAAATGAGAACATTGTATATTTTAATAGGTTATGGGCCCACACCACCTTCAGGACAGTCTAACCACTGGAAGGTATAGTGGAAGTTCTTTGTTAAGCTTGTCGTGGCACTATTTGCAGCTACAGCTAGTGTTTCTGATTTTGCAGCTGCAACAAACCCTGATCTAATTCTGTGTGCACCTTAAGTGAAGTGTTGGATGTAATTTATGGACTAGTGTGCCCTAGCCTAGTGCACCCTCCAGCGTTCTCAATCAGAAAAAATGTCAAGTTTGATTTTTTGGATCAAAGTCAAAGTCAAAGGTTGATTTTTGGTCAAAATTGATTTTGTAGACAAAGTTGAAATTTCAGATCATTAAACCTTTTTTATTCAATTTCTAACCTCTTCTTGTTAATATGGTTTCTAGTTTCATATCAAAAGACAAGTTGAATGATGTTGCAAAGTTCAAAGATATGCACTTATATATGCTTTTCATGTTATATCATCCAGCAAAGCATGAGTGTGTTTTGCAGGGAATGTATAAGAGGCCTTGTCCAAACAAAGATATTGAATTCAGTACATTCACAAGAACAAGCAGTTGAGGCTCCAGGTTCCAGGTTTGATTGATCAAATTGTTAAGTTTCAATTTGCACATATCAAGTTTGTTAGTTGCTACACGTGACAACAATATTTGAAAGGTTATATTACTGCTAGGTATATTTGGTTGCATGTAAGTATTGTTGATATATATGCTTATTGCACTTGTTTGCAGAATGAACTAACATCTCCTCTAGGAAACATTTCTTGTTCCCGGGCAGGTCACCTTGGTAACTCTATGATGACTACCATCCTTTTTACCATAGATATGTTCTTATGAAAATGTTATTGGAAATACTTTTCCTCTTGTTGTTCTTGTTACGGGCAGGTCACAAGAGATAGCTTTGATAAGGAACTACAGTAGCATTTGAAAACATGGAGCATATGACTCCATCAAGTGGTGAGGTAGGTGATCTCACCAAGTACCAATTCTAAATGAAACGTGTAAATCAAAATAATTTTTGGACATTGTTCACTTAGATGTGTGTGGACCAATGTCAACCTCCTCACTAAGCGGGAGAGTACACCTCATATGATTTCAAGATGTTCTACATAGAGGTCGGGATTAGGAGGGAGCTCACTACTCCCTACAATCCTCATCAGAATGGTGTAGAAGAAAGAAAGAATCGATCCATTGAAGAATCTATCAAGGAAATGATGAATGACCAGAATCCATCCATGTTTCTATGAGGAGAATCATCTATGAATGTCATATATGTTTAGAATAGAAGTCCTCATCATATATTGAAGAACATGACTCCAGAAGAATCTTTCTCCGAAAATAAGCCAAGTGTTGAACACTTGAGGATCTTTGATTTTCCTTTCTATATTCATGTTCCCAAGGAAAAAAGAAAGAAGTTGGAATCCTCAAGAAAGAAGGGTATACTCGTTGAATATAGTGAGACATCAAAAGCTTACATAATCTATGTTACAGGTCAACATAAGGTTGAAACCAGTAGATATGTGATTTTTGATGAAAATATTGGCTTCAGGAAATCTATAGAAGATTCCACAGATTCCAACAATGAAGATGAACATGAAGATCCCGAGGAATAAACTAAATGCTCTCCAAAACATCTCAATACAGAACCTTCCACCTTTGAAGAGGTAGTCAAGAAGAAAGAATGGAAGGAAGCTATGATGGAAGAATATCAATTCATCATGAAAAATGATGTATGGAAAATTGTGTCTAGATCTGAAGAAAAGTTGGTAGTAACTTAAAAATGGGTTTACAAGATAAAACATGCAGTAGATGGGAGTATCGATAAATAAAAAGCAAGACTTGTGGATAGAGGGTTCTCCCAGCAGGAAGGAGAAGACTATGATGAGACGTTTTCTCCAATTCCCARATATACCTCTATTAGAGCCATCATATCTCTTGCAGCATCCATGGGTTGGAGTCTACATCTAATTAATATAAAGACTGCTTCTCTCAATGGGGTAATTGAGGAAGAAGTATACATATAGAAACCTCAAGTTTTTKAGGTACACACGAGAGAAACCTATGTATGCATAAGGCCTTGTATGGAATCAAGCAAGCTCCAAAAGCTTCGTATGCATGAATTAATAGTTACTTGATGGGACTTGGATTTCCCAATAGCTATGATGATCCATATCCTTATTACAAGGTTTTAAATGATGCACCTATGATCCGGCTACTATATGTTGATAATTTATTTCTGATGGGTGCAGAGCCTCCCATTATTCATTGTAAGAGAGAGTTAGCCTCTGAAATCAATATGAAGGATCTTAGCCTCATGCATTATTATTTGGGACTATAAGTATGGCAGAAGCATGGTGAAATCTTCCTATGGAAAGCGAAGTATGTTGTAAATATCCTTCAAAAGTTTTGGATGATGGATTGCAAATCCATGGCAATTCCCATGGTGACAGATCTAAAGAAGTTGAGAGACTTTGATTCTGATCCAGTAGACTCGTCCTTGTACCGAAAGTTGATTGGCTCATTGAAGTATTTAGTTAATACCCAGCCAAACATTTTCTTTGTTGTGAACACGTTGAGCCAGTTCCAGGTGGAACCTAGACATGAGCATTGGATAGTTGCAAAGAATATTTTGAGATACATTTGTGGGACGCTATACTATGGTTTGAGATATGCCTCAAACAGTGATGTAAAACTACATGGATTTACTGATTCAGATTGGATAGGGAGTGCAAATGACAGAAAGAGTACTTCTAGTGTATGTTTAAGTTTGGGCTCTATATGATATCATGGGCTAGTAGAACACATAATTCTTTGGAACTCTGCACTGTAGAAGCAGAGTATATTGCAACTTGTGATTCTTGTACGGAAGCAATATGGCTCTGTAAGTTGGTTTCTGGACTATTTGATCAGGTGTTGGATTTGAATGTGATATATTGTGATAATAAAAGTTGTGTGAATCTTTTATACAACCCCATGTTCCATGATAGGTCGAAGCACGTTGAGATCAGGTACTATTTTATCCGTGATAAAGTTCAGAAGGGAGAAGTATTTCTCCGGTACATCTCCACCAATGAGAAGAAAAATGTTATTTTGACGAAGCCTCTGTCCAATATAAAGTTTGCAAACTTGAGGGACAAGTTAGGACTTGTGGATATTTCTCCCTTGGTTGAAATGGATTAGATTACCTCCTCAGTTGGGAGGGAGTGTTGATAAATGGCATCATGGATAGTCAATGTGCTAGTGGATAGACATTATCCGTGTGGAGAATGGTCTAAGTTGACATATTGTTGATGTGTATCATGTTAGTACAGCTTATATATGATGCTTCAACATCATCTTAGTACAACTTAAATATGATACAGATGTCCTAAGACACATCGTGCTAGTACAGCTTAGATATGATGCATTGGCATCATGGATGATTTTAGGGGATAAATTTCTCTCATGGGCTAATTTTCCATGGTTTTTCCAAAAATGAGATTCGCTATTTTAAAAATGATTCGCCCAAATTCTATAGGATAAAATTATTTTACTTTAAAAATTGCCAAAATTTTATAAAAACTGTATAAAATCGTTAGAAATTTGAATATTTTTACAAAAATATTGCCAAACATTTATAGTTGGAATATGAAGGACAAGAAAGATTCGCCAAGGTTTCTACATTTTAAAATAAATTTCCATCCTTAAAATCATCCTTGATTGGCATCATGATATTATAGCTTAGAGATGATGCTTATAACTAAGTCGCATCATGCTAGTACATCTTAGATATGATCATACAACTTAGAGATGATGCAGATGACTCACATCATGCTAGATATGATCATACTAGTACACCTTAGATATGATGCAGAGCATCATGCTAGTATAGATTAGATATGATCATATAGCTTAGAGATGATGTAGAGGCATTGATCAACATCATTCCAGTTGATCCAAGTGGATATTGGTGGCCACCCACCTATTCCAACTGGATCCTCCTTTATGTTTTTAGTTCAGCACGTTCTTTTGTACTTCTTTTTAATTATGGGTTCTACACTTTTGGGGTTGTCTGAAGCCCTAGATATCGTCCAGGTGGATACTGGTGACCTCTCACCTAATCCAACTAGATTATTTTGTATTTTTTCATGTCAACACATCTTGTTGTACTTCCAGGGCCGTTTTGGAGCCCTAAACAATGTTTTTTTGGCTCACCACAATCAAACTGTAGATGGAGTCAAATTTTGTTGGTGGAATGCGTATTTCTCTGAAAGACCTTTCCAATGGGCTATTATGCGCCTAAAATGAAGGTCGTATGCAAAAGTTACGACCCCGAGAAGTTGAGGTACCAACTTACCCATAGGGGCCCACATGACTTTTGGCGTTTCACCTCCTAGGGTTAGGTTTTTGGATGTTAGGGTTTTGGTATTCATGAGTAATATCAAAAAGGCCTCTGGAGCCTCATTGTAATCATTCTTCTCAGAGATATGTGTGTAGCAGCCACATCTATTCTCAGAGATAGATACCACCATTCGAGTGAGTGTTTCGGTTCTGTAATTTTATAGTTTCAGCCTATTTCATTTATTGAATAGAAGATATTGTTCACTGGATATCTATGGTTTTATTCTTATCTCTGTGTTTATTGTATTTAGTATGTTAATCAGTTCATTCCACTCCTAAATCTGGATCAGTTGTATCAGAGCGGTCTGATCTTCATTTATTTTTATTTGTGCATGTCCCCAACAAAATTCGGGTACAAGAAGTTGGGACTCGAACCAATCGAGCAATTGCAAGATCGGTTGCATCGAGCCCGACAACAACCCATGGGAGACGAAAAGAAAGATGATCGAGAAGAAGATCCTTTTAAAATGTTTCTCGGGGAATCCCTTGCGCGACAAAGGAACGAAATGATGGAAAAATTTGCGTAGATCCTTTAGTGCTTGCCCACAGGAGAAGCATATTCATTAAGCAGCCATGCAACCCACTTCAAGGTATAAGATTTTGATATTTCATTATTTGAAGGACTGATAGATGTGGATGTTGTAGATAAATGGTTGAATCTTAGCGAAGGGTATTTTTCGATCCACAATTTTTTCGATAGGGAAAATATTACTTTTGCACTCCTCAAGGTTGTCCCCCATGTTAAGGACTAGTGGGACACTTACTCTGATAAAAGGGCCATAGAAGAATCTACAATATTTGTGGTTTCCCCTACATGGGATTCCTTCCGGGATTCCATTAAATAACAGTACCACCCTTTTGGAAGCTATGAGGACCAGTACACCAGATGGACCACCCTACATCAAGAAAGGGACCAGACAATACCAGATTTCACTAATATTTTCCATACCATGCGCACCATATTGGGTATCAAAGACTCTGAGCGACATATGGTGCTCAAATACCATGGTTGTTTGCATAGATACATTCAAATAGAAATGGAGTTTCTAGACATCACCTCATTGGGTATGGCTTATAGATACATTGTCAAGATCGAGCAGAAATTTAAGCAGAAGAGGCGAGAGTTTAGATCTGCAAACTCCTCATAGCTGAAGCAGGGAAAAGGTGGCCCCAAACCACATAGAAAGGGACAGAGCAGAGAGGGCCACTCTCAGGACAACTAGTCCAAGTTGCAACACAAGAAGGGAAATGAGAAGACGAAGAAGGACACAGGAAAATGGTGTGAGTACCATAAAATCCTTGGGAAAAACACTAAAGAATGTCGCTCCAAGCAATCACTAATGGTCGAGCTAAAGGATTCTGAGTCATAGGTCGATTCTGATTTCAAATCAAATCCTAAAGGAGGGAAGCAGATTATCGATGTTGAACCCATTGCCACTATCGCTGCCACCAAATTTTGGCCAAGCAAACCAAAAGAACCAGCGGAAGGGGAATGCCTATTTCACTCACAGATGTGGGTGAAGGGGGCTCTGCTTCATTTCATTGTCGATAGTGGTAGTCAGAAGAACCTGATTTCAGCAGAGTTCGTCAAGTGGATGGACCTTCCAACAACACCACACCCACAGCCCTACACCATTGGCCAGCTTCTCCAAGGAAGAGATCTCTGTGTTAGCCAACATTGTCGTCTGCCCTATGGCATCAAGCCTTTGAAAGATGAGGCATTGTGTCATATTTCTCCCCTTGAATTTTGTGATGTTCTTTTAGGACAACCATATTTGTGGAAGCGTCATGTTTTGTATGAGTCTAGACCCCACAATGTTATTATTACTTTGGATAGACAATTGTACAGGATACCAGAGGTAGCGCCGCCTACTGCTATTTCTTTAATCTCTGCTAAGAAATGTAGTAAGGTAATTTCAAAGGCCGGGAAGTTCATATTCTTTGTGATCCATTCTCACAGTAGGAAGAAGGTCTTCACCACATCTGTGGCCTCTACACATAGCCTCTCTTTGCAGCAGAAGAAAGTGGACGGGATCGTGGAAGAATACAAAGACATATTCTCCTCACCCATCAGGGTACCGACGCACTACCAATTCAAGCATCCAATTGATCTAACCCCCGGTGCACCTCTACCTAATGGAACATTCTATCATCGCTCACTGATGGAAAATGATGAAATCGGGCGTCAGATCCAAGATATTCTTCAAAAGGGACACGTCATACCCAGATCCTCCCCTTACGGAAGCCTGATTATACTGGTGAAAAAGAAGGACGAGACTTGGCGACTCTTCATTGATTACAGATCCTTAAAAAAAATCACAGTCAGGAACTGGTACCCAATTCCCAAGATTGATGACCTTCTTGGCCAACTCAAGGGGGGGAATTTCTTCAGCAATATTTACCTAAAGTTTGGCTACCACCAGGTTCCCATCAAACCAACTGATGTCTAGAAGACAACCTTCAAATCTAAAGAAGGTCTCTTCGAATGGTTGGTCATTCTCTTTGGATTAACAAATGCACCAACCACTTTCATGAGGTTGATGGATGATGTATTGAGACCCTTCACCAACTCTTTTGTGGTGGTATATTTGGATTTCATCCTCATCTTCAGTAAAACTTGGGATTAGCACATGTGGCATATTCAACAGGTTTTGAGCACTCTACGGCAGCACAAGCTATATGCCAACCTGGAAAAATGCTCTGTTGGCATGAACAAGGTCCAATAATTGGGCTACATTGTTGATGAGCATGAGGTACATGTTGATCCAGCTAAGATCCAAGTCGTATGTGATTGTCCAACCCTGACCACACTAACCGATCTTTGGAGCTTCTTGGGATTGGTAAACTTCTACCAACAGTTCATGTTGGGATTATCCCATATTGCATGGGCCCTCATCCAAGTGACCAAGGGCAGTGGCAAGGAAAAGTTTGTGTGGAGGAAGGAACAACAAAGAGCATTTGATGATCTAAATCATCGCATGTTCTCATCTCCAGTACTCTCCTTACCCAATCTGCAACAACCATTCGATATTGAGATGGATGCATATGACTAAGTTGTAGGCACAGTTCTCACTCAGCATGGTCATTCGGTGGCATAACATAGTGAGACACTCTCAAACATTGTCTCAAAATACCCCACTTATAACAAGGAAATGTATTCCATTGTAAAATCATGTCTTCAATGGAAACATTACATTCTGGGAAAGGAGGCGATCATCCACACTTATCACAAGCCTCTACAGTTCATACAGACACAGGGGAAATTGCATAACGATCGCCATCAGAAGTGGTCCACCTACCTGCAACAGTTCCATATCAACATCAAGTATAATACAAGGATCTCAAATCGTGTTGTTGACTACCTCTGTTGACCTCACGTGGTGTCACTCACCACTATGCTCCATTCCTATGGACATGAGGCATCTGAGTGGCCCCAACTTTATCAGCAAGATCCAGAATTCGCCACCACCTATCAAATCTTGGGCACAGCCACGACTTTCACCAATTTTTACATTCAAGACAAACTAGTATTCCATCTATTCCATCTCTATGTTCCTACAAGCGAGTGTGCAAAGTTTATTTGGGAATCCCACTACAGTCGGATGGCAAGACATTTTGGCGTGGATAAAATTATGGTCGTTCTTCAAAAACATTTTTATTGGCCAAAACTTCGATAGGACGTCAACAAGTATATCATATCTTTCACTGCATGTACCATTTCCAAGCCAACCATCAAAAAGAAAGGCTTATACACCCCTCTTCCTACTCCTGAGAAGCCTTTGGAATCCATCTCAATGGATTGCATGTATGTCCTTCCATCCACCAAGCAAGGAAATGACTGTGTATTTGTGGTCGTTGATTGGTTTTCGAAAATGGCCATCCTCACAGCCTGCAAGAAGAAGATCACGGTAGAAGATATTGCCAAGATCTTCTTCGAATGAGTGTGAGTCCATTTTGGGATACCAAAGACCATCATCTCCGACCAAGATAGCAGGTTCCTCAACACATTTTGGTCAAGTCTCTAGTCATTGTTGGACACCAAGCTCACTAAATCCATTTCTTTCCAACCCCAAACAGATGGCCAAACAGAGGACTTCAATCGGATGATTGTGCACATCCTGTGCATGTACAACTCTAAACATCCACGTACATGGGATGAGAGTCTCCCCTATGTTCAACAAAGTTACAACATGGCTCTCCATAGCTCCATCGACCATAGCCCATTTCAGGTGGGGTTGGAATTCCAACCCTTGGGTCCCATTGATGTTTCACTACCTCTTGTCATGATACATACAGACTCTTCCCATGTTCATTCTGAGACCAACAAAGCCACCAGATTCATTGAGCATATTCAGCACATCCGCCAATAGGTCCAGGAGATTTTGCAGAAATTTGATGATAAGTACAAGCAGTGCCATGATCAAAACAGGGTACCGCACCAGTTTCAGGTTGGATATAAAGTTTGGTTACATTTGCAGAAGAAGTGTCTCATAGGGCCCCAAAATAAGCTATGCCCACTTCTCTATGGTCCTTACACTATCACCATGGATGTGGGTAGCAATTATTTTGAGCTCAACACTCCACCCTTCCTTGGCCTGCACCCAGTGTTCAATGTGGACCTCCTTCGGCCATATTTTCCACCATTATTGGACACCTCAGAGATCACAGAACAACTAAAACCAATAGAGCTCAACCCTAACTACATGGAACAAGCATCAACTGATCAAATAGTGGACACACAGGTCAAGGGAACTCGCCAGCAGAGGATCCAGCTTTATTGGGTTATCAAGGCAGGGAAGCTCCTACACCAAGGCAAGTGGCTCACCCGAGGCCATATCTAATAGAATTTTTCTCACCTGATGGGGGAACTCAACACAATGGATACCATTCCTTCCTAAGGGGGGAGGATTGATCCAGGTGGATATTGGTGGCCACCCACCTATTCCAACTGGCTCCTCTTGTTCATTTTTAGTTCAGCACGTTCTTTTGTACTTCTTTGTAATTGTGGGTTCTACACTTATGGGGTTGTTTGAATCCCTACACATCTTCTAGCTGGATATTGGTGGCCTCTCACCTAATCCAACTGGATTATTTTGTATGTTTTCATGTCATCACATCTTGTTGTACTTCCAGAGCCGTTTTGGAGCCCTAAACAATGTTTTTTTGGCTCGCCACAGTCAAACTATAGATGGAGACACATTTTTATGGTGGAATGTGTAGTTCTCTGAAAGACCTTTCCAACAGGATATCACGCACCTAAAATGGATGTCATATGAAAACTTTACAACCACGGGAAGTTGAGGTACCAACTTACCCATAGAGGCCCACATGAATTTTAGTGTTTCACCTCCTAGGGTTATGTTTTTGGATGTCTATGTTTTTGGCATTCATGAGTAATATAAAAAAGGCCTTTGGAGCCTCATTGTAATCATTCTTATCAGATGGATGTGCGTAGCAGCCACATCTCTTCTCAGAGATAGCTACCACCATTCGAGCAAGTGTTTTAGTTCTGCAGTTTTACAGTTTCATCCTATTTCATTTAATCAATAGAAGATATTGTTCATTGGATATTTGTGTTGTTCTTCTTATCTCTGTGTTTATTGTATTCAATCTGTTAACCAGTTTGTTCCACTCCTAAATCCATATCACCAATACAAATTAGATGTGATGCATTTGCATCATGCTAGTATGGCTTAGAGATGATGTAGATGGTACTCCACATCATGCCAGTACAACTTAGATTTGATGCATTCACATCATGCTAGTACATCTTAGATATGATACAATGGAGAGGATGGTTCGTGTAGCCATTATGGGACTTTCAACATATGTTGGGACTACTATTCTTCTAGAACGTATGTTTGGATTAGAAGAATGGTCTCGATATCATTTTGTTGAGTGAATGACTTATGCGAGACACTTTTTTGAGTGTGCTAGATTCAGCATCATGCTCGATTACTCAGATGGAGTATGGCCTCGATAGATGATGTAGACGATGATATTATTTGATGACAGGAGACTGGTGTACTGTATGGTGATATCTTGTGTAGCTATTAGTTGATTGCAGTGGAGACTTGTTGGTTTCTTATCTGATTTATATCTTTGACATGATTTGACCCAACTTCGAGTCTACTAGGGATCCAACAAAGCCTCTAAAACTATCAGCCCTCTTGGTAAACTAGAAGGTAGCGTGGAGAATAGAGTGCATTACGCAGTCTCACCCAATATAGTCTTAATGGGTGACTACAATAATCAAGTTCTTGCAATCCGAGATTGAATGGGGATCTGTGAATTGTGCGTTGTGATTTCTATCTAATTATTGAAGCAATATATTGCCATTCTCATTCATGCATGTAATATAATAGGATCCATTAATTCATTCATACATCATTCTAACATCTACTCATAAATAGTAAAAGATATGCAAACAGTCAATCACACGAAACAGGTTTTACTATGGTTCAACCCCTCCTGGGATATGTCCACAAAGATTTGGCTCTCAAGTTCTTTTATTATGGTAGCTCCAAAACTACAACGTCGTGTGCTTTACAACTCATCCTTTGTCAGGTCGAGATATATAATGAGGCATACTAGATCACACCAGGCTCCTCAGTCTGCGATCTAACCCTCTAGATCTACCCTCCTGACCCTCTATAGCTCAACAGCTTACAATATTGGATTGTATGACAGAAGTGTTACAAACTAGTTACTCCTTCTCACGCGAGTACCACTCTATCAACAACAGAACCCCCCCTAGACCTCCTAGGTGTCTATTTATATGTATTTATGGCTTATCAGTCGTTACATTCTCTTACCAAAACCCTAACCTAGTTAGGTCTTCTTGCATGTTGTCCTTGCACGCTTTCCTCCTCTGCATGTGCGTTTTCGTCCACTGCTTTTTGTTCCAGTTGTATTTTTTCCCCTTCTTCTTGCATGTGTGCCTCACATGTCTTTCTACCAATTGTCTTTCCTCCATTTCATGCCTTTTCCCCAAAATGGGCATGTGCCCAACAGGCCCCCAACACTAACATCGTGACTCGTCCCGATTCACTACCTGACTTATGCAATTGTCACTGCTTGCTTCATGCACCTGTTACTGCCTTCTGCAGTGCGTCATACATTTATGTTATCCGCTGGAACTGTTGTTGAGCTCGACTGCTCTTTTCGGCCATAGAGGTGACCAACTATTCTGTGATAAGAAACTGTAACATCTCTCCTCCTTCAGATTTGATCTTCTTAATGCTCTTATTAGTTGTGTCGCTCTCCATGACCAACTACTCTGCCTTTTCTTGCAGGGGCTCCAACAGTGTCTGTCTTGTTGTCTTCTATGCTTGCAACACTGTCTCTTCCAATTACAGAGCCTTCAGTTCAGTGGCAGTCTTGATCTTCTCCAGCAGTGACATTATTTTTTGTCGTTGCTTTACTTCCGCCATTACTATGTGGATTTTGGTTTCCTTCTCTTGTAGTTCCTGGAGGGTCCCATCCTTCAAGAGGTGAGTCCACAGTTGCACGCTCTTTTCTAACAGCTCGGTGATTGTCTGTATGCTTTGGTCGATGTCCTCCACAGTTGTTGTTGCCTCCTATTCTCATTGCGCTCTGACTTCAGGGGGAGTAGTGGGTGCGACACGCTCCTCCGACTCTTTAATTTTATCTTTATATTGTTGGATAGTCTTCTCTATCCTTCACAAATTATCTTTCGACGACCCTGCCTCCTCATTTGTGGTCTCAGGAATTGCTTGAAACAACATGTGGATTTGATTTTCCATCTCCTCCACTTTTTGTTGTGCTCTCTATTTTTTTTGCGCTTCAAGGTTGAGGGCTTCCTTAATCGAGATATTTTATGTCTGGTCTACCTGTAGGTTTGTTGTGTCTTCTCTTTCTCTGGATTGAATCTTTTGTGAAATGCTTACCTAAAGTTTATATAACGCCTTTGTTGGAATCTTGGCCAATTCTACGTCCAACCTCTCGATGTCCTTTAGAGGTTTTTTTGTTGTTTCTTCTTCAAGGAACATCATCTCATGCATGATGATGAAATTGGCACTCGCCTATGCTACAAATTGTATTGTCTCAAGCACTGGCACTCCTTCCTTAACCTGTGTGGTTTTTTCTTTCGGTGCCTGTGTTGCCCCGATCCTTAACTGCTCTAGCACATTTTTTACTTCTTGCACTTGATCTTCTATTGAATCCCTGTGCATATTACCAATCCAGTGAAGGACTCACTAGATGCCTCCCTACCAATGCAACGAGTACTCTTCTTCCCCTACGCCCCTCGAGCCGCAGCAGGGCTATACAAATACACCCACAAAACTAGTTGTGAAGTTCCCACTCGTAAGTGAGAGTATCCCACCTCTTAACACACTTCAATTTCCAACTCATAATATAAATGATCAAGGTAATTGGTCATTACAATCGTCATCCAACCATAATACATAATCCCCTTCAACATTCTCCTCTCTTTATTTTATAGGTAAAATTCATTTTGACACACAATCCCTCATGCATAATTAGCTAATTTAGGAAATAACTTAAGTGTAATATTCACCCATCCACATGTGACTCTCATGCAAGTTGCACCTAAAATTTCCCCATTATATTTTTTATTTAAAAATCAATTTTTCCTCACCTACTTTTGATTTCCTTAAATTTTCTCCTAGTTGTCCCCTAGATATCCTCCATTAATGTATATGACATATTTAAGTATCTTGAACTAATATTGAACTCCTATTAACTCTAGATCCCACCATTTGTTAGTTAATTACTCAATTAATTAGGAATTTTCCCAATGAATCCCTTTATATAAATATTTCTCATGAAATTAACAATTGTTGTTTATTTATTCACTTTTTATATTATCATGCACAACTTTAGTTCCCTTCCAATTTGGTTTTTTTTCTTTCTTTAATTATATTTTTCTTAAATTCTAAATTTCCATTACCCATGAACTCTTATAATAATTTAATTGTTCCTGAACATCTAACCCCTTCCCATAAAGTTGATTTTCAAAGTTTTCTAGCATAACTTTATCATTTATTTTATTACTTTTCCATGGATAACTTCCATGTTTCACATTATATTAGAAATTTGATTGAAACAAAGGCTAAGGGTTCCATGAACGTCATGCCCTTTAGGATGTATAGTTGTACTCCAAGGTTTCCATGTGTCATGCCCTTCAAGCGCTTTTGACCTTGAAACAAAGGATAAGGGTGCCATGAACATCATGCCCTTCATGATGTACTAATGTACTCCAAAGGTGATATGTGTCATGCCCTTCAATTGTTTTTTAACTTGATCATTGGGAATATGGAACAATTGGAGGAGATCCTATTACTCATGTAGTTGTTCGTATTACGAGACTATTGTATGTTGAAGAATAAGGCATCTGCCTTACTATGTGCCCCTCGGTATACCTCACGAGTGACTAAGATCCAGTCTACCCTCACGGTATTGTGCAACCCTCTGAGCAAGAGTGTCCCTCACTCTTCAACTCTAGCCACGACAGGAGTGCTAGTGAGTGGAATCAAGGACGTTGTTCTACCCCTCCCTATGCTGGTATGGTTTTGTGTAGCCCCGGTACTTATTTTGTGAGTCAAATCGGAAAGCATGATCACTATGCCTACATCCACTACACAACTCTTTATCAGTAATGTCCATAACCAATTTAAATCATTTATAAAAATTTCATCAATACATTTACTCCTTGAATCAGTCTGGAGTCCCAAGGTCTTTGTTGATGATACCCGCGTCAACTACTCATTGAGCTTCATGTACACTCAAGAACTCATTAGTAATATTTTTACAATCATGATCATCCATAAAATTTATTCCACGAGGTATACTACATAATTAATCAATTTTACATTCGACATTCTAGGAATTTCATAACAAGTCTAGCATTCATTAAGTATTAATTAACTGGGTAGTTTTCGAGCAACCCCCTCAAAGAAAAAGTCTACCATCTAAAATAGTCAGATGAAATGGGTCATTGCATACACCCCCTTTTATTTCAAACTTCGTCTCAAATTTTCTAGCAAAGGTTTGAAAGTAAATCAAAATAAATGTGGAAATTGTTGATGCATCTCCTCTACGTCCTACTAGGTAGCAGCATTAGGACTATACTATCCACTTATAATTTAAATGCATTATACAAAGAATATTGGAATTGGATAATACTGTGATCATGTATTCCTATTAGGTTGGTTGATAAATCTGTATCATCTAACCTCTACAAAATGACTTGGTTTATTTCCATAATAATGTTCTAAAATATAGGGAAACATAATCATGAAACACCTCTTAGTCTCCTTTTCCCCTCCAACAATCATCAATATATTTATTTTGTATGCATCAATCCAATTTTGGTTGTGGAATAGTATGTTTGACAATAGTACATGATATTCCCCCTGTGTAGGATCTATCTAAACAAGGTATCCTACTACTCAATATCCTATCTTGATGCCTCTATGAATTCTATATGCACCATACAATGTGCCCCTTTCCTACCAAAAAAAAAGAATCTACTAGTGTGCCTTAAATCATCAATATCAAAATTTATATTCTCATCCTTGTAAACTTTTGATCAATAACCAAGGTTCTTATGTCACTTACATCTCTAGCTTATACATTCAAGGACCATTATATCCAATAGCATGTAAAGACTAATTCATCATTATTTTAGTTATCATAGTTCCATCTTGGAAGGACTAGCTCACATAATCCCAAGATATAACTAGTCATTGGCATACCAAATTCTAACTCTTCGTCATAGATGTTTACTCATCAATTTCTAGGACTCGGTTTATCACATGGTCTATCTTATTTTCCTTTGAAGATCCAAAAACCAAGAAGTATAAGATTTTTCTACTTGAACATTTAAACGTTTTTCCCAATTTATCACTTGTCACCCTTTCCTACCCTGACACTTTACAATTATATGGGTCATCATTATGACCCTTACCAATCATCCTTAGTAATCATTCATGTTTCTCAATGCACTCATCAATATCCTTAAGAGAGCTTTCCACTTGGGTGAGATACCCCTTTACTATCATTTCATAAATCTTCCTTAGACTTTATTACAAGATTACAAACATGCTCATGCAATTATTGTTAATAATTAAACTTATGAATGCAATTGATATAATCATGCATATAAGAAATTAAACACACATAGCAACATTCATACATATAGAATACAAAGTAATTGCAGCATTGAATCATAACATTAAAACTATAAATGACCAAGTAATCAAAACACTTATCTGTTAAAATGTTTTACACAACTAGTTGTAGACGAAGGACGTTCCACTTGACCATAGACTCTGTCGCTCTACTTATCTCAGCAACAAGTCACCCCCAAGTTGGGGCTATGACTCCACAAGGAAAAAAAAAGGCTCTTATATGTGTCTAGAGTCCATTGTAATAGCTCCAAGAATATTAAAAACATAGTGATGTGACTCCTACAACAATTTTGACCACCCAAGTCTCTTCCCCATGATTTTGCACAACCCACGAGATGAGATTTCCTTCTCTAGACCATGGTCATTTAGAAAATCTCCATCCCTTCTAGGGCTCCATCACAGATCAACCAGGAATCTCTCCATTGGGGTCTCTAGGAAATCCATCGACAACAGGAGTGCTCATACAACATTTACAAATACTCTTTAATAATTCCTCAACAAAACCATTCACAGACATGACAACCTCATTTCCCATCATAATTACTAGCTTCAGTAAGATGTCTTCCATCCCCACTATGGTTGGCCACTCCTTTTTACAAAATTTTGCTCCATTTTTCATAGTTCCCCTTATCACTTCAATGTTATCCATTATGTATACAATTCAAGAAATTCATCTGATGTTTAACTATTATAATCCTAACAATTCCACAAGCTATTGCTTCTTGTCGATATCTTACACTTGTTTGATAAACTTACATTCGCTCACCTTTAGTATCTATCTATTACTCGTTTATGTTCTTCTCATCGTTCCAAGTTGGTGATGGTTACAAGGACTATAATATGTTATCATCATTAGAAAAATTGCAAGTTATTTATTTTCTCTTCCTCCATTAGGTAAATTCATAGGATGCTTAATAGGTTAGATATGTACTACTAACATTGGGGATCAAAACTTAGAAACCCTCCTCTCTTATAATACATGTCTCTATGTACTTATATTTCCATCTTCTCAGGTTAACTATTCTTCTAAGTGAGTTGCATACTATCTTAAGGTATGTACACATTGCTTCTGGTTTTGACTTCATTTACAATGTACTATTAGGGAATTGTACTATTGTTCTCTAAAATTGATTAAGTTTTTTATCATTCCTCCCCTCTACAAGAAGTGACATCCTTAGAACCAAATCAACCCAATAACCATGAATTGTTTTACTAAAGTTTTCAATTTATGTTACAATACCTTCAATTTTTATTTACATGTCAACCATATTGGTGTCAACCAAGTCAATTTCTTATAAATAGTTTCTTTATTATAAATGAAATTTATTAATTTCTTTTAATCGCATAATTAAAAAAGTACTATTTTACATTCATAAAATTATTATAAAATTTTCTTACCCCTACTTATTTCTAATATGTACAAAATATATATTCAATATAAACCAAATATATAAATATATACTTTAACATTATTGATATATAAACAATTATGTATATATATATTATACCAATTTATTCTATTCTTAGTTATAACTTAGCATTATGTTTAAGGAAAACAAACATACAAAAAAGTTTCCATAGGTAAAACACTTCATATACAAAGGCTAAATTAAATACAAGGCAATATATATAAAACCATGTGCTCAATTTAAATAAATTAAAGATGACCACTTATAAAATGATGGATCATTTCTATTGTCGAGTATTTTTATTTACTTTTAACCTATTGACCACATAACAATGTGTATAATTTAATTTTATAAGAATCGTTAAAAAATATCTACGTAAATATTTAGACAGAGGAGTCTTCCATTTTCACAGGAAAGATCGATATGTTGGACATAATAGTTATTAATTGATCGATATGTTGGACATATAGTTATTAATTAATACTCAGTGGTTTTAAAGTTATTAATGGTTAAGAACATGTGTTTACTTTTAAGAGGTCACAGGTTCAAATCTAGAGGGGGGTAGGGTATGTATATCTTCGTAGATTTTACCAGTCAAATCGTTGGGCGGAGAGGGGTCCTTTGTTCCACAAACAAAGGAGTCTCATACACCAATTTAGTATACTAGCTTGATCATAACCTTAAAAATAGATTATTATTATTATTTATTATTATAATACTCACACCAAACTGGTTAATGCTAATAATAAAGCCATAAATTATCCAAATCGATACAAGGATTCTACAGAAAATCCTTTTAATTTCGCTAAGTTATCAATTTGCACAGCTCAAACATTTTTAAATCCTTACAAATGTAGTGTGTATATATATCGACCCTAATCACAACAATTATAGCATATTATAACTAATCCTGTTTTCCATCATTATTGTAAATTGAGTGTATATCCGACCTTTAAACTTTCACGCAATAACCAATAGTAATCTATAATATTTGTAAATAACTAAACTTACTTTCACGCAATAACCAATAGTAATCTATAATATTTGTAAATAACTAAACTTTATTGGCCAACTTTGGAATTTATAATCATAAGCARTATTCACAATAATTACAACCATGTAACCCGTCTCAAGTGTTTGCATGCATTTGTATTCTTTCTTGGAAAGAGTGCCAGTTCTAAAAATAGAATTCCCAATCTAAATTTGGAACTGCACTAGACTGGTGGAAGTTGAGTTTTTTTTTATATATATATTTTATAATAACTATTTCCCAAGCATTTTTTTCTAGTGTATTTTCTATGGAAAGGGGTTCGCACATAAGGGTGGACAGTTGAAGTTCTCGAGATGGTATCAATGTAGAATTACTAATCCAACTTCTAGAGATCGAAACACATCATACTAGTCCACAACACAATTATTTTGTGTGTTGTATAGTGGAAGCATACACATAAATAGATTCAATGGCAAATAATAAAATAAACAACAATCACACACAAAGAACAAAACGATTTACGTGGTAAAACCCTTTGAAAGGGAAACACCCACGAGGTAATGATATCAGTATTCTTATTGTTCAAAGGAGAATTACAACATCCAAACACAGGCTTACAATCATCTCTCGCACTCATCCCACACCTTGCCTCTATGGGCTTACATAGATATATAACATCTTTCAAACAGTGACATAAAACTGATCACATTAATGAACACCTAGCCATATTCTATTTTTAGTTGATTTTGTCCAACCTAAGGCAGAATAATAGGAGCCAAGAAATCTGCTCATATCCAATCCGTGGGAAATTAGTTGGCACCATTTCAACAATCTCCACCTTGACAACAATTTACCTAAATATCATGCCCAAATTTATTCATCACCTTTCGTATAATCCAAGAGAAGCCAAGCATCATCGCATCTTCTCTAACAATATTGGTTTCATGAACATGTCTGCACAGTTCTCTTGAGTATGAACATTTTCCAGAGCCACTCCACCTTCGTCAATAACATGTCTTACAAAACGGTATTTAATAGGAATATGCTTTGTCTTACTGTGATAAGTTGGATTTTTAGCCAAATGAATAACACTTTGACTATCACAGAATAGTTTCACCTTGTCCTACATCCTTCCAAACTCACCCAGCAAATCGTTTAACCAAATTGCTTCCTTGCAAGCATGTGAAGCAATTATATATTTCTCCTTTGTAGTGGATAAAGCAACAATGTTTTGAAGCTTTGACATCCAAATAACAGGTCCCCCTGCAAGAGTAAAGGCATATCCTGAAGTGGATCTTCTTTTGTCCAAGTCACCTGCAAAATATGAATCGACATAACCACAGACTAAATCATTGCAACCATTATAGGTGATACAATAATTACTTGTGCCCCTAAGATACTGAAACACCCATTTCATTGTTTCCCAATGCTCTTTACCTAGATTTTTCATGTATCTATTGACAACACCAAATGCATGTGAAATATTTGGCCTAGTACTTACCATCACATACATCAAACTTCCTATTGCATTAGCATACAGTACAAGAGACATATATTCATTTTCTTCATCATTACTATAACATAAACTTGAAGAAAGATTGAAATGGGAAGCCAAAGAGATTTTCATTGGTTTCACATTATTCATATCGAATCTCATAAGTATTTTCTCCACATACTTCTATTGTGATAACCACACCTTACCATTTTTCCTGTCTCTGTGTATCGCCATGCCTAAGATTTGTTTTGTTGCTCCTAGATCTTTCATATCATAAGTCCTAGCGAACTGATCTTTCAACCTGTTGATCCCAACCATGTTTTTTCTTGCTACAAGCATATCGTCAAAATATAACACCAAAATAATGAATATGCCATTTTCCAACTTTTTAAAGTAAACACAATGGTCATACTCACTTCTTGTAAAATTTGGGCTCACTGTGAAAGAATCAAACTTCTTGTACCATTGCATGGGAGACTAATTCAGACCATACAATGACTTCTTGAGTTTGCAAACAAACATTTTATTGTGATCCTGAACAAACCCTTCTGGTTGTTCCATAAATATTTCCTCATCCAAATCTCCATGTAAATATATTGTTTTAACATTTAGCTGCTCTAACTCGAGATCAAGTAAAGCAACAAGTGCTAACACAACACGAATTGAAACAAGCTTAACAACTGGTGAAAAAATTTCATGGAAATCAATACCTTCCTTTTGAGAATACCCTTTTTCTACCAGTCTTTCTTTGTACTTTACAACTTTATCATTAGCACCTTTCTTCAATTTGTAAACCCACTTACAATCGACAACCTTCCTATCCTTTGGAAGTTCTACTAGGTCCCATGTTTCATTCCTCTCTAAGGCATCCATTTCTTCTTTCATTGTTACTTTCCATTTAGCACTATTAGATACTTCTACTGCTTCCCAATAACTAGGTTCTCCATTATTAGAAATCAAAGCAACAGATGTAGCATAATCTCCATACATCTTATAACTAGGTTCTCCATTATTAGAAATCAAAGCAACAGATGTAGCATAATCTCCATACATCTTATGAAAAATTCTGACCCATGTAGATCTCCATAGAGATTGTTGCGGTATTTCTTCAATTTCCTGGAAATTTTCGGTATCACCATCTTCTTCTGCAGGAACTTCTTCGTGCTCCTTCTCTCCTATAAATGATCAAGTCTCCAACTGAATTTGTTGAGTTTGTGGTATTTCTGTATGTTTCACTTCAACATCTACATCTGATTTTATGAGTGACAATTCATAAAATATGACATCTTTGTTAATGGTGATTTTGTGGGAAGTAGGAACCCACAATTTGTATCCCTAAACTCCATCACCATACCCAACAAAGACAAGCCTTTTTTATTTGGGATCTAACTTAGAACGTTGACCCTTAAGAATAAGAGAATAGGCCTCACAACCAAAAATTTTAAGATTTGAATAATCACAAGGGTGACCTGTCCATACCTCTTTTGGAATTTTACAGTGTATTGCAGTTGATGGTGACCGATTTACCAGATAGAATGTTGTAAGAATTGATTTTGTCCACAATTCCTGTTGCAATTTGGCATTATTGAACATTCTCCTTGCTCTCTCTAGAAGAGTCATATTCATGCGTTCAACAACACCATTTTGTTGAGGAATATACACCATGTTTTTGTGTCTTTCGATCCCAACTTCCTTGCAATAATTTTCAAATTCCTTATATGTGAACTCACTTCCATTATCTGATCTCAAACATTTGATTGACTTGCCAGCGCTCTTTTCAACCAAAGCTCTAAATTTCTTAAAAGCATTACATACATCAACTTTTATTTTTAATATATAGATCGACGCCTTTCTAAAGTAAGCATCTATAAATGTTACAAAATATGATGATCCTCCAAAATAAACTTTAGGATATGGTCTCCAAATGTCTAAATGGATATAATCAAGGATACCTTTACTAATAAGTCTTCATGTTTTAAATTTTTGTCTACACTGTTCTCCATAGATACAATGCTTGCAGAAATTCAAATTCAGATATTTTAAGCTTGGAAGTAACTTACAGTCTACCAGTACCTTAAGCCCTTTCTCGCTCATATGACCCAAGCACCGATGCCATAAATGAGTAGAGTCACTTGCACCTTCAGATACTACCGATGCTTGATTTATATCAATACTTCCTTCAAGCTGATAAAGATTCCCAATCTTTTTAGCCTTGCATAACTACTAAGATGCCTTTGAACACCTTCAATACTCCACCTTGAGCTGTACATTTATAACCACCGGAATCTAGAACTCCCAAAGATATTAATTTATTTCTAAGTTCGGGTACATGCCTCACATCTGTTAATGTTCTTATAGTATCATCATACATTTTAACCCTAATACTACCAATCCCAACAATTTTACAAGAAATATCATTTTCCATAATAACAACACCGCCATCTATAGATTGATGAGTTGAGAACCAATTTCTATGAAGACACATATGATTGGACGCACCAGATTCTATTAAACAATCATGATGATGTTGTGAAACATCACAAGTAGATAATACCTCATCAACCATACATTCCAACAATCCTTCTTGTGATCCAGATTTTATGAGCAGAACGAAATGAATACAGATTATTAAAAGATGCTTAACACGTAATAATAGAGATATAGTAAAACTGGTTTTCTATTCAATAAAGAAATAAAATGAAACTATAAAATGCAGCGGAAAACAAGCTTGTTGGAATGGTGGTGGCTTATCTCTGAGAAGAGATGTGACAACTGCGCTCATTCACAAGAAGATGAATTCAATGAGGCTCTAAAGGCATTTTTACAATAAACAGGAATGTCAAAAACCGTAGACATCCAAAAACCTAACCCTAGGAGATGAAGCTCCAAAAGTCATGTGGGCCCCGTTTGGGTAAGCTAGTACATCAACTTCCTGGGGTCATAACTTTTGCATACGATCTTCGTTTTAGGCGCACTATATCCCGTTGGAAAGGTATAACCGAGAAGAACGATTTTTTACTAGCCCAATTTAGTGTATTCAACAATCACATGGGCCCCAAATCCCAAAAAAATGTCTTTTAGGGCCTCAAAATGGCCCCGGAAGTTTGGAACCCGAAAAACTGTCGAAAAACTGCCAAGGTGGAAAACTGTTTTTTGAGCTAGTGGAATAGGTGGGTGGCCACCGATATCCACCTAGATCAATCCTCCCTCCTTAATAATAAATCGTCTCCATTGCGTTGAGTTCCCCCATCAAATGAGGAAATTTCTGTTAAATTTGACCCCTGGTGAGCCACTTGCCTTGGTGCAGGAGTTTCCCTGCTTTGACGACTCGATAAAGTTGGATTTTTTTTGTCGAGTTCCCTTTATCTATGTGTCCCCAATATGATCATTGGATGCATGTTGCATGCAATCAGGGTTGAGCTCTGTTGGTGTCAACTACTCTGCTATATCTGAGGTGTCCAATAATGGTGGGAAATATGACTGAAGGAGAGCCACGTTTAAGGTTGGGTGCAGGCCAAGGAAAGGGGGAATGTTGAGCTCAAAAGAATTATCACTCACAACCTTGGTGATGGTGTACAACCCATAATAGAGTGGGAGGATCTTATGATGGGGCCCTGTAAGGCATTCTTTCTGCAAGTGCAACCAAACTTTGTCACCCACCTGAAACTTATGTGGCACCTGTTGTTGATCATGGCGTTGCATGTACTTGGCATTAGACTTCTATAGAATATACTGAACCTGTTTGCGGATGTGTTGGATCTGCTCAATGAACCAGGTGGCTTTGTCATATTTTGGTGGAACAGGGGATGAATCGGTCGAGGTGGTCTCTAGGGGTAGTGCAACATCCATGCGGCCCAATGGTTGGAATCCCAACCCCACCTGAAAGGGGTTGTGGTTAGTTGAGCTATGCAGGGCTTGGTTGTAACTAAGTTGGACATAGGGTAGACTTTCATCCCATGTGTGGGGGTGTTTTGAATTGTACATGCGCAGGATATGTACGATCATTCGATTGACGACCTCAATTTGGCCATCTGTATGGGGGTGGAAGGTAGTGGATTTGGTGAGCTTGGTATCCAGCAATGACCAGAGGCTCGACCAGAATGTGCTAAGGAAACGACTATCACGTTCTAAGATAATGGTTTGTGGGATCCCAAAATGTACCCATACTCGTTCAAAGAAGAGCTTGGAAGTGGCTTCTGTTGTAATGTTCTTCCTACGGGCGGTTAGAATTGTCATCTTGGAAAAGCAATCAAAAACCACAAAAACATAGTCATTTCTCCTCTTGGTGGACGGGAGGCCCTACATGTAGTCCATTGAGATGGATTCCTATGGCATGCTAGGAGTAGGCAGAGGGGTGTACAGGCCATGTTTCTTAGTGGTCGGTTTGGCAATAGCGCAGGCGGTGCAGGACCTGATATACTTTTTGACATCGTGTCGAAATTCCAGCCAGTAGAAATGTTTTTGCGGCACTGCCACTTTTTTTTTTATGCCAAAGTGTCCTGCCACACGACTATAGTGAGCTTCCCAAATCAGCTTCGTGCGATCGCTTGATGGAATGCAGAGATGGACCATATGGCACAACAGCCTGTCCTGAAGATGGAAATTAATGATCACTGAGTTGGTGCCCAACATTTGGTAGGTGGTGGAGAAGTCAGGGTCTATCTCGTAGAGGTGGTGCCATCCGGAGGTCTCGTGGTCACAAGAGTCTAGCACCGTGGTGAGTGCAACGACTGGATGTTAGCTGAGGAAATCAGCAACTCATTTTGTACTTCATGTTTTATACTTGATATTGAGGTGGAACTATTGTAAGTATGTGGACCACTTCTGATAGTGGTCATTATGCAATTTGCCTTGGGTCTGCATGAACTATAGTGGCTTATGATTAGTGTGGATGATTGTCTCCTTCCCAAGAATGTAATGTCTCCACTGGCGGCAAGATTGCACAGTGGAGTACATTTATTTGTCGTAAGTAAGATACTTACGAACAACATCTGATAGTGTCTCACTATGATATGTCACGGGGTGGTTTTGCTGAGTGAGAACGGTGCCCACAACATAGTTTGAAGCATTTGTATCGATCTCAAAGGGATGTTGCAGGTCCAGTAATGAAAGTACTGAGGATGAGCACAAACGCTTCTTCAATTCATCGAAGGCTTGTTGTTGGGACAGACCCCACACAAATTTTATCTTATCGCCACCCTTGGTTACTTGGCTGAGGGCCCATGCGATATGAGAGAATCTCAACACAAACCTGCAATAGAAATTGGTGAGGCCCAAGAACATTCGAAGTTTAGTGAGTGTGGTTGGGGCTGGCCAGTCACATATGACCTGGATCTTGGTTGGATCCACATGCTCACCATGTTGATCAACGATGTAGCCTAAGTAATGGACCATGTCCATGCCGAAGGAGCATTTTTCCAAGTTCGCATATAGTTTTTGTTGTCGCAGGGTGTGCACAACCTGTTGAATATGTTGCAAGTGTTCCGCCCTAGTCTTGTTTTAGATGAGTATGTCATCCAGATACACCACTATAAAAGTATTGATGAAAGGTCGTAGGATATCTTCCATCATCCTCATAAAAGTTGTTGGAGCATTTGTCAAACCAAAGGGCATGACTAGCCATTCAAAAAGACCTTCTTTTGAATTGAAGGCGGTCTTCCATACATATGTTTGTTCTATTGGGACCTGGTGGTAGCCAGACTTCAGATCAATCTTATTGAAGTATTTGGCCCTCATGAGCTAATCAAGGAAGTTGTTGATTCAGGGAATCGGGTACCAGTTTCGGACGGTGATTTTATTCAGGGCCTCGTAGTCAATCCAAAGTCGCCATGTCCCATCTTTATTTTGCACCAACACAATTGGGATCCCACAAGGAGATGAGATGGGACGTATGTTCCCCTTGAGAAATTATTGGATCTACCTCTTGATCCCCTCATTTTCTAACAGAGAGCGGCGGTAGACTGGCCCATTGGGTAGTAGTGCACCTGGGGTCAAATCAATGGGATGCTTGACCTGACAGTGTAGAGGTACCCCGGTAGGAGAGGAAAAGATATCTAAGTATTCTTCCATGACCTTATCCACTTGCTTCTGTTGTGTGGATAGATCAGCCATGGAGGCCCTCGATGTGGTTGCGATCTTTCTCTCACTCTCATAGTGAATCACGAAGAAGACAAATTTATCGGTCTGAGAGATGACCTTCCTGCATTGCTTGGCAGAGATCAAGGAAATGGCACTAGGAGGGACTGCCTCGGGTATCCTATACAACTTCTTGTTCAAAGTAATAATAACACTACGAGGCCTAGACTCATATACAACATGATGTTTCCATAAATAAGGTTGGCCCAAAAGAACATTAGAAACTTCGAGAGGAGAAACATCACACAATACCTCGTCTTTGAAAGACTTGATGTTGTACGACAGTCAGCATTGTTGGCTGACGTGAAGATCGCTTCCTTGGAAGATCCATCCAATGGTGTAGGGTTGTGGGTGCGGCGTTTTTGACAGGGCCAAGCGCTTGATGACCGCTGCTGAGATGAGGTTCTTCTGGATATCGCTATCAACGATGAAGTACAACGGGGTGCCTTTTACCCACATCTGTGAATGGAAGAGGCACTCGCCTTCTTCTGGCTCGTCTGGTTCACCAGGTTGGAGCTTGGTGATAGCAACAGTGGCACTGGGTTCTGCGTCAATGATTTGTCTTCCCCTTTCTAGTTCTGAATTAGAGTCAAAACCCGCATYTGATTCAGAGGCTTTCACTTCGGCCACCAGCRACTGCTTTGAGTGGAAATCAGCAGTGTTATGCCAAGGGATATTATGGAAGTCGCACCACTTTCTGGTATCTTTCTTTGTCTTTCCAGTGTYCTTCTTTGCTTGTGGCTTGGATTGGTTGTCCTGATACTATCCATCTTTTCTGTGTCTTTTTTTCAATGGGTTGGGGCCACCCTTTCCTGGCTTTTGCTGTGAGGGGTTCCCAGGCCCAAATTGTCGCGTCTTTTGTTTGAGCTTCTACTCAATTTTGACAGCATATCGGTAGGTTGCGCCCAAGGATGAGATGTCCAGAAATTCCATTTCAGTCTAGATGTATCTATGTAGAGCACAGATGTCGCTCTGAATATTTGATACACAGCTTGGTGTGTAAGGTATGGAAGATATTTGTGAACTCTGGCACTGCTTGGTCTCTTTCTTGTCGCAGTGTGGTCCATTTGGTATACAAGTCGTCATAACTTCTAACAGGGTATTATTGTTCCTTAATAGCATCCTTGAAAGATTTACAGGTGGTTGCAACTATAAATAATGAGGGTTCCTCTGTTTCCTTTTTCTCACAGAAAGTTTCCCACCAATCTTTGACATGGGGAACGACTTTGAGGAGCTCAAAAGTAATATTTTCTCTATTCGAAAAATTATGGACAGAAAAATACCCTTCTAGTAGATTCAACCACTTTTCTACAGCATCTGCGCCTATCTGACCTTCAAATATAGGAATATTGAAGTTGATTTGTACCTTGAAGGGAGCGGCGCCTTTGCTCGAGGAAGATGTGTCGCATGTTGGTAGCCGACGAAGGATTTGCATGGAACTATCCATCATCTCATTCCTTTGTGGCATGAGGGTTTCCTCAAACAACATTTTGAAAGGATCTCTTGTCCTCTCATCTTTCTTTTCTCCTTCCATGAGAGGTCGCTTGGGCGTGCGAGATCTTTTGTCCTCAAAAGAAACAAGTTTAAGATCCAATTCTATATACCCTGACCTCGTTGGGGACATGCATTAAGACGACAAGGAGCAAACCGCTCTGATACCACTGATCTGGATTTTATGAGAAGAACGAAATGAATACAGATTATCAAAAGATGCTTAACACAGAATAACAGAGATACAGTAAAATTTGTTTTCTATTCAATAAGGAAATAAGTTGAAACTGTAAAATACAACAGAAAACAAGCTTGTTGGAATGGTGGCAGCTTATCTCTGAGAAGAGATGTGACGGTTGCGCTCATTTGCAAGAAGATGATTACAATGAGGATTTGAAGGCATTTTTACAATAAACAGGAATGTCAAAAACCCTAGACATCAAAAAACCTAACCCTAAGAGATGAAGCGTCAAAAGTAATGTGGGCCCCGTTTGGGTAAGTTAGTACATCAACTTCTGGGGGTCGTAACTTTTGCATACGATCTTTGTTTTAGGCACACGATATCCCATTGGAAAGGTATAACTGAGAAAAACAATTTTCGACTAGTCCAAGTTAGTGCCTTTTGCAGTCATATGGGCTCCAAATCCCCAAAAAAACGTCATTTAGGGCCTCAAAATGGCCTCGAAAGTTTGGCACCCAAAAAACTGCCAAGGTGGAAAATTGTTTTTTGAACAAGTAGAATAGGTGGGTGGCCACCGATATCCACCTGGATCATATTGATATGCCCAGATTTTCCACAGAACCAAGATTTTAGCTTACCCTTCTTTCCTTTTGACTTAGATCTTGATGTACCTCTCGGATTTTTCCCTCTTTCTGTAGATCGGCCTCTAGCCACCATTGCTTCTGATGTTGAGGTTTCTTGACTGGATTTTCTCCTCATCTCCTCAGTCAACAAAACTCCCACGATAGTATCATAATCAAGGACATCTATCGAGATAAAGCTCATAGACGTGACTAAATGATCCCAAGACTCGGGCAATGAACACAATAGTGTAACTGCCTTGTCTTCATCTTCGAATTTTACAAGTATTAAAAGTATTTAAATGGTCAGCAATTTTTGCACCTTCTTTCATTCATGAAATATATAATTGCCTCTTCAGGTAGATTCAATCCATCAAGGATTTCATCATATAAAAACTTTCCATCTTGCTCCATAAGCCTGTTGTTGGTATCTCTCCAACTATATTAAACAGAACTTCATCTGCCAAACACAAACGAATGGTACTGAGAGATCTTGCTTCTAGATCTTCCCAGTCCTCATACGACTTATCCACGGGTTTCTTTGACCTGCCCACCAATGCCTTTTGCAATCATTGTTGCACAAGCAAATTCTGCATCTTGAGTTTCCATAACTCGAAGTTATTTTTCGCATTGAATTTATTTACCTCAAACTTTGAAATCTGTACTTTTTCCATTAACACAAACGCCCAAACCAGAACTTATAAAACTAAACTTTTAATATGGAGGAACAATGGTATAGTTTCAAAGTTTAAATGCAAAAAAATATTAATTAAAAAAATAAATAAATCCAAAAAATATTTAATGTATACCTTAAAACCTTTTAAGAAAACAAACGTCCACCTCAAAAAAAAATTATAAGAACATCCACCCATTTGTTTTTAAAGTCGATCCTCCATAAAATATATTTTATGCATAATAGAGCGCTTTAATACCTCGTTCTTTATGCATATACCTTGTGTTAGACTTTCCACGAGTATCGCTACTCCACAAGGCTTTGGGAGTGATGATCTCCAAAATCCGTCGGATCTAAATTTCAGGACTGATAATCGACCCCGTTCAACGGGATTAGAATCGATAGTCCAAGAAATATCATCCCTACTCTTTCCAGCGAGCTTTAAATAATTATCGCCATCGGATAACCCATCAAAACAGATCAAATACCTTCGACACTATGGACTTGCAACAAGAATTTTCAGCCAACCAACATCACATTTGCAACAAATTTGTCCTCCGCCCTCTAAAACTCAGTCTTGTCGTCTCTTCCTTACTTCTGCGCTCTAATACCACTTGTTATACAGCTGAAGAATAAACATAAACAGATTCAATGGAAAATAATAAATTAGACAACAATAATCACACACAAAGAACACGGCCGGTAAAACCTTTTGAAAAAGAAACATCCACGAGGCAATGAGATTGATATTTTTATTGTTCAAGGGAGAATTACAACAACCATCTCTCACACTCATCCCACACCTTGCCTCTATCGGTTTACATAGATATATAACATCTTTCAAACAGTTACATAAAACCGATCACATTAATGAACACCTATCCATATTCTATTTTTAGTTGATTTTGTCCAACCTAAAACATAATAAGAAGAGCCAAGAAATCTGCCCATATCCAATATGTGGGAAATCAGTTGGCACCGTTCCAACATATTCATCCAATACCAAATCGTATAAAAATATATGAATGCTGCCAAATTTATGAAAATGCAACTTCTTAATAAATTCACAACCAGAGTAAGAAACAATTCCCAGTCAAGCTTAAGTATACTTTGCATTACATTGTAACTATGTGACTTCATCCTTGATGAAGGCAGTTAACAAAATCTTAAACTAGAGTTTGCATGTGCGTTTTGAAAAGGAAATCTTAAACTAGAGTTTGCATGTGCGTTTTGAAAAGGTGGGTGCCTCGTAAAGCATGTTAAGTTTCAGACCTAAACTTTGCCACTCAAATCAAATTTTCGGAAATCAAAGCAACTGAATTTTAATCACATAGTAAACCATGAGAAAATTTGATCATGAGTGCTTCCTTTTACTAAAGAATACTTGATATGTCATCAACTTTGGCAGTGAACGAAGGCCACACGCATTTTAATTTCTTAATTTAAAAGATTCCCTAGCTACACTATTTCCTTGAACATTTCATGGAACATCGAACTCCCTCTCACCGTCAATACAATGTATAAGTGAATCAAACTCCCCATCAATAGGCACTGGTCAATAATAAAACCCTAATGCATGGATGTCACCACACTACCACTCATAAAAGTAGAACAACTAGCCACTGATAGAGTGGATCGAACCCTACTAAATATAATAAACGAATGAGGCATTCTAAAATAACACATATGACCAATAAAAATTATAAATTGGGGGTTAACAACAGTTACCAATCTATGCATGTCCCACTGTGATTAATGTGTTGTGACAATGACTATTCAACAACATATTTATCATATAACATTGGAAGAACCAAATGATTAGTACCTCAGAAGACCATGATTAAATGATTAAGAATTATACGTTAATACCAAATGATTAGTACCTCAAAAGACCATGATTAAATGATTAAGAATTATACGTTAATACCAAGTTAATACCAAATGATTAGTACCTCAAAAGACCATGATTAAATGATTAAGAATTATACGTTAATACCAAGTTAATACCAAATGATTAGTACCTCAGAAGACCATGATTAAATGATTAAGAATTATACATTAATGATATTTTGATATCAAGGTTCTTTTAATTTCACAAAAAATTATTTATTATCATTATGGAGTTTTAGTTTTCATAACTTATTTTTCATGAGAAAACATTATTATCGTACATGCAAGCAGAAAAGAATGCAAGGATGGAAACGCTAATCATTGTTAACTAAAAATAATTATGAATTACCACCATAATGAAGAATCAAATATGTGATCCAAATATGTGATTGAAATGAAATTATAAATCAGAGACAACACTGGTGGTTAGTGTCAAGACCCATAGGCTCTAAGAATTAGAACCACAACTTTTATACCATATGTAACCCCATCTAGTTTTCCCTTCAACCTTCTCCTCTCTTTATTTTATAGGTAAAATTAATTTTGACACATAGTTCTTCATGCATAATTAGCTAATTTAGAAAATAACTTAAGTGTAATATTCACTCATCCACATGTCACTCTTGTGCAAGTTGCACCTAAAATTTCTCCATTATATTTTTTATTTAAGAAACAATTTTTCCTCGCCCATTTTTTATTTCCCAAATTTTTCTCCTAGTTGTCCCCAGTTATCCTCCACTAATCTACATGAGATATTTTAATATCTTGAACTAATATTGAACTTCTATTAACTCTAGAGTCCACCATTTGTTTGTTAATTACTCAATGAGTTAGGAATTTTCCCAATTAATCTCCTTATATAAATATTTTTCATGAAATTAACAATTGTTATTTATTTATTCACTTTTAATAGTATCATGCCCATCTTTAAATATTTTTCATGAAATTAACAATTGTTATTTATTTATTCACTTTTAATAGTAGCATGCCCATCTTTAGTTCTCTTCCAAATTGTTTGTTTTTCTTTCTTTAATTATATTTTTCTTAAATTCTAAATTTCCATTACCCATGAACTCTTACAATAATTTAATTATTCATGAACATCTAACCCCTTACCATAAAATTGATTTTACAATAATTTAATTATTCATGAACATCTAACCCCTTACCATAAAATTGATTTTCAAAGTTTTATAGCATGACTCTATCATCTATTTTCTTATTTTTCCCCAGATAACTTACATGTTTCACCTTATATTAGAAATTTGATTGAAACAAAGGCTAAGGGTGTTACGAATGCCATTCCCTTTAGGATGTAGAGATGTACTCCAAGCGTGTCATGTGTCCTACCCTTCAATCGCTTTTGACCTTGAAACAAAGGCTAAGGGTGCCATGAACGCCATGCCCTTCAGGATGTACTTGTTGAAAGATTGAGTTGGTTGTCATATCAGTCATTGATATCAACCCTTGAAGCAAGCCCAGTAGCAAATTCTGGTCTCCCCAAAGGTATGGTCATGGAACCCACAGCTGATCGAGGAATAAATAAATGTATGTCAGTGTATTTTCAAGAAATACTATCATATATGGATAGTACACATCATACCATTTCCAATGATAGGTGGCACGTCACGTGGCTCCTTACGGTTGAGGAGATATGGCTTTTTAAAGATTGGAGGACCATCAAGAATAATCTAGAAACTCCTAGAAGCTCAACAAGAAGTCAATTATTCTAGAAGCCTCTAGAAATTATTCAAGAAATTTGCTAATCAAAGTGGTTGCAACAAGAAGTTAATTATGGGTAAAGTAGTTGTAACAAAGAAATTATGAGTTTACTAATTATGGGTAAAGTAGTTGCAATAAGAATGTGGGTTAGCCCTAAAAGAAGGAAAATGGGTAAAACAGTTACAAGATAGCCCCTAAAGGAAGGCACTTAGAAAGTATAAATAAGATATCAAGAGACTCCCATTAACACCTATAGCACACATTGAATATCTATCTTGTGAAAGGTTTTTGGCATGATCTTTATTGAAAAATATGAGGTACCGCAAATCTGAGGCAATGAAGGAGAAACGACGACAAGGTTTCATGATTGCAGAGGAGAGTGAGGGTTTTGGTGAAAAACCCCGATTTAGCTAATCCCTGTAAATCGAACTACTAGTGTCCCGCGAGGCACCACGCAGGTTGCATAGGGGTCGTCATGCAAAGCCCCGCTAGACAGTAAGCAGGCTTTGTCCCATGAGGTAAAGTTGGATATGAAGGATGAGGTTCACATCAAGCTACAAGAGCTGAGGAGAGTCTGCAAGCATGTGTGATGTGTTTCAGGTATAACAGAGTCATCTACAAAAGTTAAAAATATGATTATATGCTTGTTTAAGGTTGGATCTTGGTGATTGCTTGAAGTATGGTCATGTGAGGTTGAAGCTTCATAACAATGAGGGTTTGATACATGGTTGATGTGATAGTTTATTATATTTGGTTTATAGATGTTGGAACTTGTATGGCGCATGATTAGAGAGATATATGTGTGATGATATGTACATGGTTTGAGTTATACACTTACGATAGTGGGTATGAGATCTATGTGACCAAATCTGATTGGTTGATGAGATTGCAGTGACATATTTTACAGTGACAGGTTTTACAGTGACATGATTGATAGAGTTTGTGGTAGTGACAGTTCGGTCTCCATTTATATTCCAGGGCGACGGGACAAGACAAGGAAAGGGGATTGTAGCCTTCTTCTAGTTAGTGTCGGAAAACTAAGGGATTTTTAGTTTCCTTCAGGTTGGAGCCTTAAAAACTAGGGAGTTGTAGCCTCCTTCAAGTTGGTGCTTCCTATGAATGTATTTCTTCTGACATATAAGAAAACCATTTTATGGTTTTCTCCTGCATTGGGTTTCCACGTAAAATTTTGGTGTACTGTGTACTTGTGTGGTTGCTCATTGTTCATTGTTTATTTATATTGATCATGATGTTTTGAATATTATTGATGAACTACTCATAAAGTTAAACAATACATACTGTGGTTAAAAGTAATAAAAGTGTGCATACCGATTCACCCCCCCTCTCAGTATTCCAACAATTGGTATCAAAGCAGGTCCTTCAAGAAGCAATCTAACCACTAGAAGGAGATCATGGATTACTCTAAGATTGGAGTACCACGGTTTGATGGCCAGGACTATGCCTTCTGGAGAAGAAGGATGAAAACTTATGTGCAAGCACAGGGATTTGATGTATGGAGAGGAGTAGTAGATCGATACAAAGCACCAGCCACACCCCCAACATATAAGGATGGAAAGAAATTTGAAGAAAACTATTCAAGGGCTAGAAATGTTATTATGAATGGTTTGACTAAATAAATACATGTCAAGGTTATGCACTGTGAATCCACAAAAGAAATTTGGAACAAACCACATAACATCTACGACGGAGACACAAAAGTCAAGGGAGTTAAACTTCAAACTCTTAGAGACAAGTTCAAGCAATTGAAGATGAAAGAAAATGAAGACATTGTAGTTTAATTTATACGAGTCGATGAAGTATTGAATGGTATCAAAGGATTGGGAGACGAGATGAAATAACATGTTGTTGTTCAAAAGGTACTAAGATCTCTACCAATGAGATTTGATTCAAAGGTTTCAACTCTAAAAGAAAGGGTGGATTTAGATACTTTGGCCATGGACAAGTTACATGGGATACTCACAGCTTATGAGATGAGGATAGAGAAAGATAACCCAATCACAAAGGAAAGACCATTCAAGGCATCCAAGAAGACAAAGAAGAAGAACAAGCAAAATCCAAAGTCATATTGTAGTTGCAATGATGATCCAGAGGAAGATGAAGAAATGGCAAACATCCTCAGAAAGTTGGAAAGAGGAACCAACAAATACAAAGGTATGTTGTCATTGAAATGTTTTAATTGTGGTGGTATTGGTCATTTTGCTTCTAAATTTCCTCATAAGAATAAGGAAAATGATGAAGAAGAAGACCCTAAAAATAAAAAATAAAAAATAAAAACCAAAAGGTTAGAAGAAACAAAAAGAAATTATTCAAGAAAAGTCTTTGCATCCAGGAAGACAGTTCATTATCAAATGAGGATGAAGACAGTGACAGTGATACAGAAAGAGTACTCTTCATGGCAGTAGAATATTCTGAAGAGGATTCTAAATAAAAAGGAGAAGTCGATCACAGAGCAGAATTAATCAATGCACTAGAAGAGTTAAGGATTGAAAGATGTCGAATTTTCACTATGCTAGGCTCAAGCTTGAGGTTTATTTCAATTTTAGCATTTACTTAAACCATAAACAAATGAATCTACACCATTCACAATTGTTGCAATAACCAAGATCATAAGAAGAAGTACCATGCACAAGAACACAAGAAATATCATGGGAAACCATTCTACTCAAGGGAAGAAAACCCAGCAATCATTTTCTATATTCTCAAGAGAAGATCCCCCAACCATAAAACCCTAATGCACACAAGAGAGTGCTCTACTACCTTGGAACTTGCGCCTAAGAGAGGTGTGCACTTCATCCCTAGAAATGTAGTTGCTGAAATTCCGAAATGTCAAGTGACTTATGTGTTTCCTCAATGGGGAAATCATCTTTATTTATACTAGACTGGACACATCAAAAGTGGTGTCTATTGGCACAATAGGGCCGACCTCAATAACTCTACAAATAATTAATTATAACAGTAAACATTAATTATCTTTCACATATGGTGGGGTCGACCTATACCATTTACATTACAATTAGGGTTACAGGCAAATCTTACACTTAGACAATATAGCAAGGGATCTGCACGTCCACTAGTGCTCAGCCACTAGGGACACGTCCACCTGTGATCAGCCACTGGGACGTCATACTCAACAGAATCATATGGAGTACCACATCGCCTCATCTCTCATACAAAGGAGAATGATACACCCATCACATGGACACACCCAACCACAGGGGGATGACTCAACTCGCACACAGAGGAGAACAATTCCCCATCACGTGGGTGTGCCCAAGACTGGTCTCCCTCTCATGTCGACACAACTCAGTCTCATGGGAGAACGTGTTCTGGAGGATGTCTCATGAAGCAGCAATCATCAACAAAAGAAATAAAATCAAGTCACTCAAGGCAGAACTAAAAGAGAAAGAAGGATCTCAGAATTCCAACTCTGAAGAAGTTAAGCAGATGATCGCGAAGTTAAAAATCCAAGTAGAAGAAGACAAAATAATTAAAGAATCACTCAGAGATCAGTTAGATGAAAAGGAAAAGATGATCGAAGGGTTGGAAGCAGAAATAGTCATTCTAAGAAAATATCTTCAAAAGAAGGACATGTAGCAAAACAACACCAAAGTATTGGATGAGATCATTAGTAGTCAAAGGCCATACCATGAAAAATATAGACTAGGATATAACTAGACAAAGAAAGGCTCAAGCTCCAAGACAATAGGATAAAGAAGCTATGCAGAAACAGCCAAAGGTTCTCCTAAGAAGGAAGAAGGCAAGAGGAACCAAGAATAAGATTATAGAGACATTGCACCATCTAGAAGATTCAGAATTCAGAATCAGCAATATCTAGCAATAGAGAGACTCCGAGAAGAAAAAGGATTCAAAAGAGAAACACCATTCAGAAGATCTTCCACCCCCAGGTATTAAACTATTTTTCTTGGTTTATGTTATTCATGTAATAATTTTGGGCATAAAGTTGTGAATTGTAGAGCCAATACCAAGAACAGAAACAACTATAAGGCTACACAAGAAATGGTTATCCAAGAAGGTCTCATGAAGCACAGAGCAGAAGCTACAACAAATTTGAATCTTTGAGTGATGAAGTAGAATGTTGCAAGTGAAACACCTTTGAACACGTGGCTAAATATTGTATATTGATCATTCCTCCTAAAGAATCACAATAGAATATCAACAATCACAGACAGAAACCACAAAGGATATGGAAAAAGAAGTAAGATCAATTCAACACTGAAGAATGCACGCTTGTCTTCTAACCTCGACACAAGAAACGTAGATAGTATGTTGACAATGGTTTCTCAAATCATATGATAGGTTTCTAACATTGAAGAAGGTAAGAGATGGATTAGTTTCATTTGGGAATGAAAATTCAGCTAGAATTATAGGAAGAGGCACAGTCAAGCTTGGAATTAAGGATGCCAGGGCAGAAAATGTTCTACTAGTTGAAGACATGAAGCACAATATTCTAAGTGTAAGTCATATGTGTGATAAAGGAAACAGAGTTATGTTTGACTCAGAAAAAAGTGAGATAAGGAAATCATAATCAGGCAAGTTGGTAGCTACAGTTGTAACAAATCCAAGAAACATATTATATGTACTAAATGAAATTGGAAAGGAAATATGTTACCTAGGAAAGGACGATGAAATTTGGCTCTGGCACAAAATAATGGATCACATAAAATTTGGTAATCTCATCAAAATCAATAGAAAGGAAGCAATAAGAGAAATTATGGAGATCTTGAAGCTAGAAAATACTCAATGCAAGCATTGTCTACAAGGAAAACAAACCGGGACTAAGTTCAAATCTAAAGAGTACTCCACAACAAAACCATTATAGATTGTACATACATATTTATTTGGACCAACAAGAACAAAGGGATTGAATGGAGAATAGTATTTTATGCTATTGGTTGATGACTACACAAGGATGAATGCAGTTTGTTTTCTCAAAAAGAAATCATAGGCATTTGAACACTTCAAGATATACAAGGAAATGGTTGAAACTGAGACAAAATAAAAAATCAAGTGTTTGAGATCAGACAATGGAGGAGAGTTTACATCAAAGGAATTCATACATTTCTGTAGTGAACATGGGATAAAGAAACAATTCTCAACAGCCATGACACCTCAACAAAATGGAGTTGTCAAAAGGAAGAATAGTATAGTACGAGAAATGGCCAGAACCATATTGAAATATTCCAAGTTGAAGGACGTATTTTTGGTACAAGCAATACATATAACAGTTTATATTCAGAATAGAGGAATGCTCAGAAATAATAGTGATAAAACTCCCTACGAGCTATGGAAAGGAAGACTAACAAATGTGCATCATTTCATAGTGTTCGGAAGCAAATGATATATCAAAAGATAAAGATGCCATGATTGCAAAATTTGACTCTTGATATTGGTTGGGTACTCAAGAAAAATAAAAGCGTACAAATGATTCAATCTAAGACTCAACAAAATAGTGGAAAGCATCAATGTGACGACTGATGAAATAGATGGATGGAGGAAAAAAGAGGGAAGCAAAGATTCAGTGGAATAGGATCACGAAAAAGATCTGAAAGAAGAAAAAGTAGAAGTAGATGAAGAGGAAGAGAATCCAGAAGCAGAGAAAGAGCAACAAGATATTCAGGTACCTCCAAAGACACCTAACAGAGGAGTGCAGAAAAATCATCTACCAGAGCAGATCATTGGGAATAAATGTGCAGGAGTTGAAACCCGAAGAAGAATACGTTCACCAGAACATCAACACCTAGCACTATTATCCACAATTGAGCCAAGCAGTTTTGAAGAATCYAGCAAGGATGAATATTGGATCAAAGCTATGAATGAAGAATTGGATCAGATAGAAAAGAATGATACATGGGAACTTGTTCGAAGGTCTAAGAACAAAAACGTGATTGGTACAAAGTGGGTCTTCAGAAACAAATTGAACGAGGATGGACAGGTTACCAAGAACAAAGCAAGATTAGAATGTAAAGGATACGCTTAGGTTGAAGGTATAGACTTTGAAGAGACCTTTGTCCCAGTTGCCAAAATGGAAGCAATCAAGTTGATTCTAGATTATGTATGTTCCAAAAATATCAAGGTGTATCAGATGGATGTAAAGTCAACTATTCTAAATAAAGAGTTAGAAGAAAAAGTATACATCGAGCAGCCAAAAGGATTTCAATTGTCAGAAAAGGAAAATTATATTTACGGGTTGAAGAAGACATTATATGGTCTCAAACAATCCCCCAAAGCATGGTATTCAAGACTGGATATATACTTATAGCAACAAGGGTTCAAGAAAGAGAATGAAGACATCAATCTATACATAAAGGTAAATCAAGATAGTATCCTGATAATTGAAGTTTATGTTGATGATATTATTTTTGGAAGTGATGATGACAAGATGAGTCAGAAATTTTTCAAAAACATGCCGAATGAGTTCGAGATGTCATTACTTGGAGAGTTGTCTTTCTTTTTGATACTACAGATATGTCAGAGCGAGAAAGGTGTTTTCATTTCTCATACCAAGTATATCAAAGAAATGCTAAAAAGGTTTGGAATTGAAGATTGCAAACCAGTCAGTACTCCTATGCAAACTAGTTGCAAGTTAAATAAGGATGATGATTCATAGGATGTGGACCAGAGACAATACAGATCGATGATTAGCAGCTTACTCTATGTGACAGCCTCTAGATCGGATGTGATGCAAGCAGTTGAATAGGTTGCAAGGTTTCAAGCAGCACCAAAGGAATCACATGTTATGGCAGTGAAGAGGATATCCAGATATCTCAAAGCTACAGAAGAGTTTGGATTATGGTGTCCGAAAGGAAATGATTTATATCTTGTTTCCTACACAGATGTAGACTGGGAAGGTTGCATTGATGACAGAAGAAGTACAAGTGGAGCAGTTTTCTACTTGAGTGAGTGCATGGTATCATAGTTGAGAAAGAAACAATCATCAATATCTTTGTCTACAGTAGAAGCAGAGTGTATTGCAGTAGCATCATGTTGTACTCAGGTTCTATGGATGAAACAAACTTTGACGGATATACAGGTTGAATATGATGAGCCTATTCAGATATTTTGTGATAATACCAACGCCATCAGTATCTCAAATAATCCAATGATGCACTCTGAGGCGAAACACATTCCAATCAAGTTTCACTTTCTACGGGAACAGGTTGCGGAGAAGAACATTGGGGTCGAAAATATTGGGACAAAAGAGAAAATTGCATATATCTTCACCAAACCTCTTCTGAGGGAGACTTTTGAGTATCTTCGACAAAAAATTGGAGTAGTTTCTACCCCAAAGTGAATTTTTTAATGATTTTCATATATGTCATGGATTTACACAAGGAAGCACCACAAAGAGAAAAAGGGCAACATAAATATTCAAAGCTTACAAATAGGGGGAGCGATCCAAAGGACAGTGCAGACAGGGGGAGAAACCCAAAGGACAATGCAGATAGGGGGAGCATCCCAAATGACAGTTCAGAGAGGGGGAGCTTCCCCAAAGGGAAGTTACCCTTTGTCATTGATGTCAAAGGGGGAGAGAGAGAGAGAGTATTCAAAGGCATGGAAATGGAGAGAAAGAAAATATCCATGATTACAGGGGGAGCATGAGCATTAGTGTTGCCATGTCATCATAATTACATCAAAGTGTTGCCATGAATGTCAAAGGGGGAGATTGTTGAAAGATTGAGTTGGTTGTCATTGATGTCAACCATTGAAGCAAGTCGGGTAGCTCCGAAGGTATGGTCATGGAACCCATATTTGATCGAGGAATAAATACATGCAGGTCAGTTTATTTTCAAGCAAGACTATCGTATATGAATAGTATGTCTCATGTCGTTTCTGATGATACGTGGTACGTCACGTGGCTCCTTACGGTTCAAGAGATATGGATTTGTAAAGATTGGAGGACCCTCAAGAATAATCTAGAAACTCCTAGAAGGTCAACAAGAAGTCAATTATTCTAGAAGCCTCTAGAAAGTATTCAAGAAGTGTGTTCATCAAAGTGGTTGCAACAAGAACTTAATTATAGGTAAAGTAGTTGTAACAAATAAATTATGAGTTTATTATGGGTAAAGTAGTTGCAACAAGAATGTGGGTTAGCCCTAAAAGAAGGAAAATGGGTAAAACAGTTACAAGATAGACCAAAAAGGAAGGCACTTGGAAAGTATAAATAAGAGATCAAGAGACTCCCATTAGCACCTATT